>JARGXW010000628.1:0-81717 GCA_029204085.1 Mycena sp. CBHHK59/15
ATGAGGAATTACTAAGTGTTTCCCTCTTACTCATATCCCCTTACTTCACTCTCGGAGTCCATCCGACATTCACTTATTGTTTATGGACTTATACTTACTCATCGTTCACAAGATGTCTTGACAACTTATGTCCACGGACTTATGCTTACTAATCCTCACAGGATGTCTTGACAACTTAATTGTCCACGGACTTATACTACTAATCTTCACACCTTATTGTCTTTCACTGGTTGAACATTTCAAGTTTTTTGGTGAAAAAACTAGTGAAAAATGTTTTGAATTTACAGCAATTTTCAAAAACCAAGTGAAAACTGTAACTTCTTCATGAATTTTTTGAACTTCAAAACTTTTCAGCACTTTTTCAGAAATTTTCACAAGGTTCAAAAAGGTCACCAAAATGTTTCAAGTTTTCACCTACTTTTTTGGCGAAAAATTACTGTAAAATTCAAAACATTTTTCACCAAAATTTTCAGTGCAAAACTTGAAATGTTCAACCAGTGTTTCACTAAACAATTAACTTTCTAGTATTTAAGCTAAGTAGTTTAGCCTCTGTTCTTCAGTTTGATAATTGTATACATTATTGAGTTCTCCCTTCCCAACGCAACCTGAGTTGGACTTTCCGATCTATCGGATATTCCGTGCTTCCTCTGGCCCTCCTGCATCCTTACTCGTCCTCCTGTTCTTATCTCTGGACTTTGACTCTCCTTGGTCGCAAGCCGGGTAGTTGCACACTCTTGTTTGTAGTGTTTGCGAGAACGACCTTCTGACCCTTCGGAAATTCCGTGACACCTCCGACTCTTAGCTTCGGACTTCCACGGCAACTCCAGTTCCCTCGCTCAGCACTTAACAAGCAGATGTAATGAGAGCGATAAAGAGGATGATCCACAAGGAAGGGATGGGATATATATCTGGACTGCTAGCTGCATCTTCAGGATGATCCAGTTCCACATCTGGTAGTTCAAGTTCTTCATCTGAAGGGTCACCCAAACATCGGGCATTTCTATATCTACACTATCACCGCCATCGACGAGGATTGGTACCGAAGAAGATTCACCAGTGTCAATAGATAAGAGGAAAATTGCCAACTCTTTTGCCATGCACTTCTTCCTCTCACTCATCTGGAAGTAATCATACAGAGGTACATTTCCAATGTGTGCAGCCTGAAAGTATAATCATCTACATTTGAACTGCCTACATAACCGTTGGTGCCTTTAGTAAGAACAACACGGTTGTGTCTATGCCAGCATTGGACACAGAAGGCTCACCAGATCCTGAGTTGCCTCTGTCTGAGTTGTCTTCATCCATAGGCCAGCTTGTTTCAGCTCACTCACGTAGCTCTTCCACCAAAAAACTTGAATTTCAGGTTAGTGTAATGATCCAGATTTCCGAGCAAATACAGGGATGCCATCAGGCTCCCCAGTTGAAGCTTGGGTGACAGTGAGTTGACCATCTGCATTATTAAAATCTGTGCATTATCCTTGGTCTTGCTCGATCCACCAAGCGATACTGTGCTTCTGTCAAAGATGTCCCTAACTGACTGAAATATATGATAAGTCTTCAAACTAGACTTAGTGACATAGTCAGATATATAAGTGACCATGGCTTTTATGGACGTACCAGACAGAAGACTAGTTACATCTGTATTGCATCTTAAAGTGTAAGTCACCGCCAGTGTCACTGTGTTAATCATGGGCTCGAGTTTCTTCATATTCAGAAAGCCGTCAGTTGGAAACCTCAGCCATAACAAAGACATCCCTTGGAAAACGGGCAGAACAGGATCCATCTTTCTGTGTACAGCCTTTGACCCCATTTTTAATCTTAGTACCGGATTTAAGAGTCTTGGAAAGATCAGTACTGGGGACCGGGTTCCGACACCTATGTACGTTAGAGCGCAGTATCAGATCGTCAACAGTGTCGAGGTAGTCCTTGTGCCATTTGCTGTACAGTGAGCATTTGGTGCAATCTGGTACCTGACAATCATCGCAAACAGGGGGAGGGGCAACTGGCAAGAGCTGAGTCGGGTATACTCCTCAGAGCTGACATACAGACTTCATCTATTATACTGTCATGAAGGCCTCTCTTGCCACTGGAAAAATATGGAACTTTAGCCTTTACTTCTGCAAGAGTGCCTGTTAAAAATTCGCCAATATGAGCAGCCTTGAGGTAGCTGACCAAGGCTTTCTGAAAGGCATCGTCTGGTGCGGTCAGCTTGTCCCATATCTGCTGAGGAGACAGTGCACTCTTGATCCAAACCAGCATGTGCATGTGTAAGGTCAATCGGCCTTGTTGTTCGACAGTTCCATAGTACGTGTCGGTGGAGCCGTATAATCCGGGTAAGTCAGAACCCACACCCAGTACATGAGTGATGAAGGCCATAGTCATATGATGGAAGAATCAGGCCACGACAACCAGATTGTTCAAAATTAAGTGAAGCCTCTCATCATAACCCAACATGCAAGGACTGAATTCTATCTTGTTATCTGCAAAGTATAGACAAAGCGGGTGGTTGTTGTCAATGGGAGAGAATGTGATGAACCAAGTGGGTGCACCCTTAAATGCAATTGAAGCCCACACTTCATTCCTCATATATCTTTTAGACGTCAATGATCCCTGGACATGGTGCCCTACATGATCAAGGTCCTTGATTAATGCAAAGCAATCCTTTCAGCATCTGTATTGGGCACAACCTTTTCCCCAGCGGTTAACTTGGCCATCAGACCGGAAAGAACAGAAGTGTCAATATTCATAAGCCTGTCTGCAATGCAGTCGAAATGCATGAGTTTGGTGAGCAAATGACTCACAGAGACACCGGCCTTAATTTGCTCCTGATTGAAAGCAACCATGGGGAAGTAAAGGTCAGTCTGAAATACAGGCTGTCCATGAGTGCAGGTAACCCGCAGGTTAATGCAGGTTGATCTGTGGGAAAACCCACGAGTTTACCTACACACAGGTCAGGTACCCATTCCCATGGGTTTTTCACAGATCTGGGTTGGATTTGGGTTCAAAAAAACGGAAACTTGTTAGTACTCACCGATATTTCAGCAGGTTAGAGTGCTCTAATATATGTTCCAACCCTTATGCAGGCTAACAAGTAGTTTAAAAGTCATTCTAAAGCAATTGTAACACACCATGACATATAGAACACCGTTTTTTAACTGTTACATGTACAAAATATTAGTAAAACCCGCAGGTACTGACAGCTACTTGCGAGTTTTTTAAACTTGTGAGTACTAGGATGACCTGTGGGTTTTTTACTTGTGGATCCGAGTTCAGGATTTTTCATCACAGGTACTTGCAGCCATGGATCTGGGTCACCCACAGGTGCACTTGTGGACAGCCTTAGTCTTAAACTGTTTGTTGTGGCACATCAAAAGGTGATATTTGTGCCTGCCCTCCTTCTTCCAACACTTGTGAAAAGGATGTCTGATGCCACCTAGCCTATAAGGAAAAAGCCAAGGGAACATCTTCAGGTAAAACTGCAAGTTATTGTAGAGAGACTCTGGGGTTTCTGAGTGGCCGACTCCCAGTGTTTTACCACCGCTCGCAAGGTGTTCCAGCATCTTTGCTTTCAAGGCTTTCATACGCACATTTCCGCATTCCTCTCCAGTCAGGCCATGAACTGAGAAGGTACAAGGTCCTCAAAATGTACCTTCACTATCTTCATCATCGTCCACACTCATCTGTTCTGGAGTTCGATTAGGTTTGTCCACATCAGTCCTCTTCCAATCCACTCCAAAAGGCACACCATTTTCAGGTAGCGCATCCAAATTTTCAATTAATATCTCCAAATCCGCATAATCTGAATGATTCAGTATCAACCAGTCCAGGGTGGCTTTAACCCGCTGATGTCTGACTAACATGGGTGTTTAAGCAAATTCTTCTTCTGTTGGATGTGTCGGCCCTAGGAACACAAAGGCAAGAATTTCACTGATTTTGTCGCTACTAGGCAGCAAAATGAGTAGGGTTCGTAAACATTATAGCATTCACACTTAATTTACCACGACCAGATGCCACATGTATAACACAGTGGCTATGACGAACCTTGGCAATAAGTAATACCTCCGTGAACAACAAGTCGTTTAGTTGCCATGGAACCTTACCAACCCACAGATAATTGGCCAGGCTTCAAAGAGGACATATGTGTTTCCGGATTGATTCTTTGCATTTGACACAAATTTTATTGCAGTCGTCTGCTAGCACAGGGCCCTCAATTTCAGTCACTGACTTAGCCACAGAGTGTCTTTCTTTCCTTGTAACCCAGGTTGTACAAGTAGACTGAGATCGAGGTCAACACCCGAACAAAGGGTTAGATCGGATAGAGGAACAAGTTCACTGCAGACCATACAACCTTCTTCTGCAAATTTATCTGGAGCCAGTTGATCGCACATACCTGTTATTATCCGATGTTCATCTTTTTCTGTAGGAGGCTTCTGTGGAAAAGTGTCGTTGGAGGAAGAAACCGGTTTGTCCTATTTGAGAACATCTCTGGCACATTTCTTTTGTTAGCCAACGCCATGCTCATTTTGACTTTAGTTATTTTCAGGGCCGCTCATCAACACATGTGGCAGTACACCTTTCATGTCTCTTCTTCAGTTCAGCAGCGCGGACACCGAAAATGGGCATAAAAACGGTCAATGTAGCTGCACATTTGTCACACATATGGTCCATCATATTCTGTAGCAATTTATTGGATGTTATTCTGGCACAAAAACTAACACTGTGCATTTGCGCAACCAACCAACTTTAAATGTGTAAAGTTAAGATGAGGCAAGAGAATAGGGAGTGGAATTTTAGCTGAGAAGGACAGTGATTGGCTAGTCAAGGCTAAAGACACTTCATCTGGATAGGCATGAGGAACATATTTGAAAGAGTCGGCAGAACAGAGTTTGGTATCATGAATGGAGACAGATCGTCAAAAGTGAAGGAAAATTTTGCTCCACCACGTCTGTGATGCAGATATGACATGAAAACCTGGGAGGGACTCGAATGAGAAGAGTGCAAGTTGGTGAGAACAGACAAAGAGATCAAGCACCACAGCCATCCAATATAAGCTATAATTGAACCATATTTAACCCAAGTGTTATATACCGAGCCAAAGGAAGAACGAGATGAACGAGTCCAGAACCGGAACCGGGAACCGGAGGATCGGAACTTCCGGAAAGTATATGGGAGGATAACGCAAGCACCAATCACCTTGACATTAAGTAAAATCAAAAAGTACTGAAAAAGGTTTGAATTTTTCACAGACTTTTTCAGTGAAAAAAGGGTGACAAATGAAGGAAGTTTTTCATCAATATTTTCACTGAAGAACTTGAAATGCTCAACCAGTGTCTTCAGGAATAATCAATCTGCAATTAGTGATAGAAGCAGATCAGAAATATATATATTATTACCTACGTACCATCAAATAGTGCCACCTGAGTGCAAATGAGCCCTAGTATGCCATGACAATGTCTAAACCCTCTAGAATTTTTGTCAAAGGGACTCTATGGTCTATCACATCGACTCATAGAAAAACATTGGCACATTTTCAAATAGCATGGGTTATAAATAGCATTTCCTCTGTCATAGAAGGTTTCACACTAAAATAGAAGTCATTGATGGGCTTCTTCGACAATATTGCTCTACGACTCTGTTACATACCATGTAGAGTCCCTTTGACAAAAATCCTAGAGGGTTTAGACATTGTCACAGCATGCTAGGGCCCATTTGCGCTCGGGCGGCACTATTTGATGGTACGTAGGTAATAATATATATTTTTCTGATCTGCTTCTATCACTAATTGAGGATTGATTATTCCTGAAGATCTATCTATGTTTCAGGTCAATCGGTGCAGAACCTGCTGAGATATCACGAATTCATCAAAAACATCCCCAAAAACAGAAAAAAAATGGGCCGCACCTTCAGTACTGCATTTGGCTGTAACAGTTCTACAGCCAATCCGATGATCATAGACTTAGTCCGCTGGCTTGTAGGGATACCATATGCACAAGATACATGTTCAGCTGGCTCACAGAGTCATTCTGCGACCATGTATAGACATTTTGGACCCTAGGAACTCAGTCCATGGGCTGCTACATCCATTCCTATGATTAATACTTAGTCCACTAGCATTTGGGGCCACTCTGCGTACAAGATACATGTTCCGTAAGCTCGTACAGTCATTCCATGACCCCATGCAGATGTTCTGGGCCCTAAGAACTCAGTCCGCGATGCTTCTGCATGACTAGGAAGGTGATGGGAAAGAGGGGGACTTACTCCCGATCATCGGAAAGATGAATGGAGTTGTCGGAATGAGGGAAAATCACATGGACTTTTAGAAATAGTATAAATACCACCCACTATATCTGGAGAAAGCATCTCCAAACTCCCCTGCTTTCCACTACAGTCCTAGACTAGAGCGGAATAGTGTTAAGTGCTGAGCTGAGGGAACTGGAGTTACTGTGGAAATCCGAAGCTAAGAGTTCGGAGACATCACGGAATTTCCGAGAGAGTCAGAAGGTCGTTCTCGCAAGCACTACAAACAAGAGTGTGCGACTACCCAGCTTGCGACCAAGGTGAGACAAAGTCCAGAGATAAGAATGGGAGGACGAGTAAGGATGCAGGAGGGCTGGAGGGAGTACGGAGAATGTGATGGATCAGAAAGTCCGACTCAGGTTGCGTTGGGAAGGGAGAACACAATAACATATACAATTATCAAACTGAAGAATACAGGGTACAAACTACCTAGCTTTATAGTAGTGTCCTAATTGTTCTAAGTAACAATAATGTGTGAACACCAAGGAAAGTCCGAGTCCGAGTATTCTCCGCAAGACAATAAAGTCGTAGGAAAAAGAATGAAAGACAATAAAAACAATAAGTGAATGTCGGATGGATTCCGAGAGTGAAGTAAGAGAATATGAGTAAGAGGGAAACACTCAGTAATTCTTCATTGCGTAATAACCCTTGTGATTGAAGAGAAGCCCCTTCGGATTTGCTGAAGTAAGTTCGATTGGAAACTCCGAATGCTGCATGGATATGAAAAATAGTAGGAACCTGCCAATCTATAGAGTTCACTGGTCACCCGGGGCTCTCTTCTTTACTCATCCTCCATTCTGAACAAGAATAAACCCCTGAAGTGTTGTCCCTTAGGCAGTTCACGACTCTTCAGTCCTCTCCACGTCCCAAGAGGTACTGCACACCAACAAAATTTATACCGTCAAGCTCCAGAAGAGCTCTGGTACAGCGCCAGGCATTGCTACAGATATACACTGAGACTAAAATGACTGAGCGGAAACAAATCAAATACCCAGATCCATGCTCCACTTCAAAACCCATTGACAATAATTGCATTTCGAAGTGTGTGGACCCTCCAAAGAGCTATCCATATCCTTCTAAGGCATGTCACGAGTCCGGGTAACCCGCGAGTCAATACGAGTTGAACCGTGGGAAATTTGCGGGTTTCCTGACCCGCAGGTTCGAGTACCCGTGGCCACGGGTAGCCATGGATCCGAGTATGGATTTTTATGGTTCCTAACCAAACTCACGAGTATTTGACCTCTTTTTGCATGGATGTAAGGGTTAAAATGTGTACAAACCAGGGACAGAAAAGTTAATGCATAGTTCCCAGCATGCACAGATGGGATGAGGATGTTATATGCCCCATATAACATTGTCTTACACCTCATTGCGCCCAAAATATAGCATAAACCTGCAAGTACTCGCAAGTACCTGTGGGTTTTGCAAAACTCATGAGTAACTGGTTGACCCACGAGTTTTTGACCTGCGGATCCGAGTTGAGGTATTTTGAATACAGGTACTCACACTATGGATCTGAGTCTACTCGTGAGTAGACTCGTGACATGCCTTACATCCTTCACGTAACCTATTGAAGCATCCACCTTCTATGTTTAACCATTCATGGTACCGTGGAGCGCAATTGGAGGCCTGCAGACTTCATTCTTTCACTTGCTTTCAACAGCGGACAGTGTCCTTTCCATTAATTCCATAAACCTACACATCCTTGGGGAGTTATGAAGTGAACCCGCATCGTGACAGAGGCTTTTTAACAGTTCTGCCTGTAGAACAGAATTCACCATCTATCTTCCAAGAAGGCCCTAGAATTGTATCAACATATCCAGTGAAGGATACGGGTCTTAAAGGGCAACCTAGTGCTTCCTAGGCGAGTGGAGACAATCCCGCCATGTGCCAGTAGTGTGAAACAATATTATTGGGAATTCCAGACCCCCATCTGATGCACCATAAGTATCACATATACCAACTAACACTGGTTGAGCATTTCAATTTTTTCACCTTCTTTTTCAGTGAAAAATGTTGTTTATTTTTCAGACATTTTTCACTGAAAAAGAAGGTGAAAATTTTAAAACTTTTTCAGCACTTTCTCAATTCAAGGTGAAAAATTCGAAATAAAATGAGAAAGTGATGAAAATGTTTTGAAATTTTCACCTGCTTTTTCAGTGAAAAATGTGTGAAAAATAAACGACATTTTTCATTGAAAAAGAAGGTGAAAATTTTGAAATGTTCAACCAGTGTAACCAAATCTTTAACAGTAACAGGAGATTTTCTGCAAGCACAAGACTATAGTCACCTCTCTCAACTTAAGGCTGTAAAGTTCATTCCCTCTGCTCTGAAAAGCATCACCCCTCCTCAATTTTGTCATGAAACCATACTTCACCCACTGTTCTTTTGTCAGATGCATGCCTTCACATATTTCTCCTCCCCTAGCATCCTGCACAGTCACATTAATCCTGTTACAGGATTAATGCGACTGCAGGATTCCTGTATCCACACTGGAGCCCAACAATCATCCCTGGGATTGAATGCCTGTGCAGTCCTTTCTGACAGAAGCCAATGATTACTTCAGGGATTGAATACTTGTTGACCCTAGAAATCCAGGGGAGAAATCTTTGGGAACTATCATTGCCCCTGTCACTTATATGCCACATTGCAAGAGGACCGCGATTCGCTAAGCGAGCCCACTATCAACAGCACGTGCCACAGGGCACCTTCCATATCAGGTCGCTCTCACACGGGAAGCCGCGACGAGTTCGCTCGGATTGTATGTGCCGTGCATTGAGCAGAAAAGTACAAAAATATTTACATGTCATCTTTATATCTTCTACTTTACACGAGAATTTTTCTGGAGGGCTGGGGCGAGTGGTAACTTCAAAATGACCTTCCGAATCTTTGGCGGGTGTACTGCGTGTGAGTCGATGGAGTTCGATGCGGTTATCCCTTCGTTCTCCTTGTTGGCTCTGCGGCTGGGCGAACTCAGAGGGCTCTATGCGGGCCGCTTCTGGCCGCGACTCGGAGGAGGAAAGGAGGGATTTGGTGGTGCAGTCGCCGGAATGTCAATGACATCGTCGTGGGGAATTCCGAGGGCCTGTTGCTCAGCAGAGATGATCTGAATGGCGGAAAGGAAGTCGTGGGATAGAATTAGTCTCCATTGAGGGTGTCTGTCCTCGAGATGCTGTTGGAAGTTGTACTTCCAGTGAAATTGGTCGCAGTCGGCAGCCGGACACTTGATGGGGACGTTTGTACACGGGCGCGTTTCGCGGAATTGTGAAGCAGCCGAAATCATGAAGGCATAGGTGAGGGGGCAGTTGGAATCAAGTTTGCCATTCTTGATTCCAGTTGTACAGCCACCGTTGAGTGTCGTGCCGCCGCATGTGCCACAGGGATATGGCTTTGAGACCTGCCATTGAATTCAGTATATGTTCGCATCCCGGTTTGTTTCCATACCGGCACTTTTACTGAAGGATCTTTGACACCACAGACGGACTTCAAGATGTGTTGGCCGACGTGAGTCTGTCAATTTATGTCCTTGACGACGACACCGCAAACACGACATGTGCTACGCTTGAAGTGTGTCTCATCAACTGGAGTGCCGGCAATTGGTTTGAGATAATAGATAGCCGGGGAGTCTACATAGGACACTTTTAGTCTGAAAAAGCAAAGCAAGAACAACATAAGGTTACCTGTGGAAGCCAACGTAACATAAGGGAAGACTCCGCTCGAGACTTGCATGAACACCGGGAATTTGTCGTGCAGGGTTTTATCTGCGAGCAGCCGTTCCCACAGACTGGACCACGCAGCTGATAGGTCCTTGTTGGAGAAGAACCATGTCTTCTCCTGGGTGCACGAAACTTCGGACTCGAGAGCCAGCAGCTCGTGCGCCTGCTCGTGGATAGCCAGATCAATGAGACGGCTCGGGACCGAGAATTGGAGATTCTGGATATGTGACACGTCGCTGTTCTGACCCTTCTTATTCAGGGACAACGATACAAATTCTCCGTCCCATACAAAGCCAGGAGTGTCTTTGTGTTGGTCTAGAGCAACTAGTGAGAGGATCTGACCGGAAATGGTCCAGACAGATTCGGGTAAGTTCAGTTCGCCCAGGGGAACAGCGGAAGTGGATGAGGCCTTAGACCCTGTTTTCCTGATCATGGTGCATTTGGCGATGGCAAGTGCAAGGTGGGCATTGTTGTAGCAGATGAGTGTGGTGAACACCTGGCCCTGCTGAAAGTGGGTCGACGGGGATAATGTTTGATGCCCTTCTCCGCTCTCCCGTGTCCACGATTTGCCGCCATAAGTAAAGCCGCGCACGCGCTGGAGACGATCGCGACTTGTGTGGAGGTCGTGTGTCATTTCGAAGAGTGTTCGCACAATTGTCTTCTTGTGAACGCATCGACCGTTGTCATTGATTTCGGCAAAGAGTGAGTGAGCTGGAGCGTCCGAGGTTTCAGTTTCGGCAAACATCCTGTCGAACTCGGAAGCAGGAATGAGGATGGAAGGATTGAAGGAGCGGGCGTCGACTGTTAAGTCGCTGTCATCGCCGTCGCCAGTGACCACATCCTTAGTTGACAGCGCCGGATACTTGCCGCCAAACGGCCACAGTAGGTCGGTTTCGGGTTGCTTGAAGAGTACCGAAAATGGGACCGTCATCCGCACCCCGTATTTTGCAAGGATGGCCTCTGCCTTCCGCACAGCAGATTTCCAAACTGCCGGCAGGTCACAACTCTTCGCACACAGCTCTCGCTTAAAGTGCCGTGGACGAAGATGATCGACATGGCCCATGCGAGTCAGATTCAAACGACGTGGTTGCCGCTCAAACTCCGGACACTGCTCATAAATCCAGTCGAGATTCATGGCTGACATGAAACGGTCCCAGAGCTCGGCAACACTACAGTTCGGTGAGTGCCCGCCGATCATTCGGGAACGCCCAAAGAGAGCCTCAAGGACATCGTCTCCGAGGAGGCAGATGAAGACCTTGAGCTCGCCATCGATGACCCGCGTTTTGCCCACCATTAAAACCGCGTTTTTAATCGAGGCCTGGATGTGCGCAAACAATTGATTGCCCATGAACGACGCACCGTTTTGCAGTGTTGTAGTTAAGGGTTAAGGCCTTAATATGTTAAGGCCTTAAGTTAAGACTAAGGGTAGGCCTTAACAACAGGCCGGAAACTTGTAAAGCCCTTATTAAGGCTTAATGGGTCGGACCGCCGGATACCGAGGCCCGAGGCCCGATATCAATGATCATTGATCAGTCAAAGTTTTCCTCAATCCGCTCACCACTACTACCGACCAAATGCCACCTGCGACAGGGCCGCTGTGGGCCTATGCCCACTAACTTTAGGTAGTGGGTCCTAAAGCGCCCTAATGGTATAGAGTGTCCGCCAAATTCTCATTTTATGGTCATACGAACGAGTCCCCCAGTGGCCACTTTTTTAAATCCTTTTTTAATCTGACCATAACACGTGAGTATGGCTAGTATTGCGTGCTTGCTTTGGCTTTGTTTCCCATCGCCTTTGAGCTTTTCGGCACTCAATCAGCTTTAAATTTGTCTCGTCCCTCTCTCGCCGCTATGGCCTCGCCTCTTTCCCATGGGTCTATACTGGTGGAATCTGTTCACACTTCCAGTGTGCTTCTCTCATCTACTCAGGCTCACACCGTCCTGTCAAGTTGTTTCGTTCGGGCTCGACTTCCTTGTCATTCTTCTCCGAGCTATGTGTTTACTATCAATGGAGGTCCTCACGGCTCTTTCACCGTGGTCTTGTCTTGCACGGTGTCCTCCAGTCTGACAACCGATGTCTGTCTCGGGCTCGATTGGAAGTCCAGTGTACGCGAGTGGTATATAGGTCTTGGGTTGAGTCCTGCACACGTTTCGACGTTGTAACACATCTGCGTGCTGATCCACCCCGTGAGTCGTATTTTTTCATATTCTTTTTCCGTTTGCTCGTCCTTCCGCCACTTGATTTGACCTCTCTGTCAGGCCATGATTCGTCGGATGTTTCCCTGGGTGCGATGGCTACTGCTCCGTCCGAGTCCCCTTGTGTGTTCTCATCTTTTTCCCCTACCTTCTCTCCTATCTGATTCTCGCCTTATCCCCTCCTGGTATTGCTGCCGTCTCCACTGCTATGGTCGGCAGGTTTCCACTTATTGCCTGTGAGTATAGATATTACCCATTATTAATTATGTCTTATCTATTCCCGCTTATTCCGCCAGCGCTCAGATCGCTGGCGTCAGCTGTCGGTCCAGGGTCTACCTCTCCCTCATACAAACCTGTAACTACTCAATACAATAATAATGATGCGTACGCGCTTCATGGTCATGTGTTCGCACGTGACGGCCATGCGCACGCGCATGGCGGATATCATCCTGTGTCTTACAACAATCATTGTGCCGCCGGTCCTTCCACTGTCCGTCTTGCTAGTGGACCAGTGTCCCCTTTTGTAAGCTCGTCCTCAATTGATGTCCTTTTTACTTCCTCCGATCCATTGCGAAATATCATTGATGGAGATTCGTATTGTGTTTATGCCCACCTGGATCATCATGGTATTCCGTCTCGAGGTCTGAACGTCGTTCAGGCAAGACACACACTTGTTTTTCATCTCATGTCTGGAATGTGCGCAACGAAGCTTCCCAATGGCTCTCCTGCCCTCTCTCATCTTGGATGTCTGTCCCTAGCCTCTGACTTTGCCTCTCCTAGTCACATGAGCCATGCAGCTTATAGCGTTCTAATTTCGGCCAGTTTATCGTCCTCACAAATTGATGTTGTATCGGGTGCAGTGAACACTGACCCCGCCGAACTGAGTGTCGTCCTCGCACGTCAATGCACCCGTCTTCTTGACGTTCACAATGTTTCTAACCCCTTGAATGCCATATTTGACGGTGTGGAACAGATGCGGAGGCCGGCCTTAGTGTCTTTGGGTGCTTTGCATGGGCTTGATATCGCTCGTTTCGCGTTGGACGTTGGGAGGGACAAGATAGCAGCTCATCATGCGACTGGGAAGTGTGGTCTTCACAGATCTGGGTTTAGACACCTCGGCTGCGCATCATTGTTGGATTGTCCGCTGCAACCAACCTGAACTTGCATGTGTCGGCCATGGATCTTGAAGCTTCTTCTTCCGTAAATTACGATCTAGCCCAGATTAACCTTTTGGCCAGTGTGATGCATAAGCTCCGCAAACGTCCTCTCAGATGCATACTGGAAATGCACAAGGTCGAATTCACGTCCTCCGATGGAACGGCTGTTCTGTGGAGAAGTTTAAAATGCTACGTGCGCTGCTTGCGCCATGGCAAAAAATTGATGGACCGGTCGTTAAACAGGTGTGCAGAGAGATCGCTAAGAGCATCAGGCCGTAAAAAGGAGCTAGCGTCCTTGCATGCGGACTGGCCGACATTAATACCTTCCAACAGGAAGCGGTTACTTGTCGAGGCTTTCAATGCTGCCATTTCAAAAGATGCACTTGCGACGTTCGTCTGCGCCGCTTGTTCTGGTAGAAGTTTTGTGAAGAACAAGAGGACTTTGGGATTGGAGGAATTCGATCTGAACTTGCTACGCCAACCGGATCATCCTTCTCTATTTGATTCTTCGGAGACCAAAGACCAAATAGCATCTGCTACCTCCGAGAATGTTGAGACCAGCTCAGATAATCATGTTGAGACTAGTGTCGATATGGATCTTGACGATGATGTTGATGAGCCCAGAGAAGACTGCGATGTGGATGTTGATATGGATTTTGATATGGACGGGGACCCTGATGCTCCGATGACTGGTGTTTCGGGCTCTGAATTGGACATGCCTGTTTCCCCTCTACTCGTAGATGCTGCAGATATTGTGGATGCTAGTGAAGAAGGCATTCCGGGCTCGTCTCGAGCACCTTGGTTAGACCCTGCTTGTGCACCTCCGCCTATGCCATTTGATTCCGGTGATTTTGACGGTGCATTGGTGGATCCCGATGGCATTGAGTCGGGCGAGGTGGGGGGGCCTGTTCTCGCTACCTGTAAGAACTGTTACTCTTTTCTGAAACGTAATAAAGTTCCGAGATTGGCGCTTTCCAACCATAATTTTTTGGGACCGGTGCCCACAGAACTCACCGGTCTCACTGTCATCGAGGAGGCTATGATAGCTAGATGCAGAGCAAAATGCTGGATAATTCAGCTCAAAGAGGAGGATGACTACTCGAATCCAATGACTCAACGAGGAGTACGTGGCCATGTCATAGTTTACCCGCAAAAGCCTTCTGCGATTGCCAAAATTCTTCCACCGTCGATTGACGAGGTTATTACTCCAATCTGTGTAATATTTGTGGGTTCGAGTCCACCCACACTGGAGTGGCTTCAGAAAAAAGCAAAGCCGTTGACAGTCCGCAAGGAAAAGGTGCTGAATGCTCTTGCATGGCTGCAGCGACATAATCCCCTGTATAAGGACATTGAGATTAATGCTAATGTATTTGATGGCCAGCCCGCAGAGACCATCTTTCCATTCCATATTCAACATGTAGTGCCGTCCAGTGGAATGGATGCATCGACGTCTTCATATATTCCCAGCACTGGTTCCTCGGAACCTGCTGCATCCGTAAACACGCCCACCCGTGCCGAATGTCCTTCTCTCTCCGATATTCTGAACCCACCTGCATCTGAACCTATTCCGTTCGAATCTGTCATGGTTGCAAATGTAGAGGGACATACCTCTCCTAACGAATTGCGAACAGCTGCGGTTGAGCATATGAAGCTACCTGGTAAGAACTACGTTGGGATTCCACATGATAAGGATCCTGTAAATGAGTTTAATAATCCTTCTTTGTTTCCGATGATTTATCCTACACTATTTCCATACAGGATTGGGGGCTGCAAAGACAAAAGACGTAGAACTCCGCTGTCAATGCGTACTCACATCAAGCATATGTTCAACCTTGCGGATCGGAGGTTTCAGACACATTACTCCTTCTTGTTCACAGCCTTCAATATGCTTCAGCGTCGAGAGGTGCTTTTGCGGACCAGTATAAAGGTCAAGCGCTCCAATTTTGACCATGTCGCAGCAGGGTTCGCCACGGTTTCTCCCGAGACAGTCCACATCGTTTCCGAATGCATTGCAAATGGAGACAGCATCACGGCCAATAGTGCCAAGGAGCGCAAAGTTTTGAACCTTATGAAACAGGTGAATGTCATCAATGCTCATGTTGCGGGATCGTCCCAGTCTAAACTGGTAATGCGCAATCAGATTCGGGGGCTCATGATTGACAAAGGCCTTCCGAGTTTTTACATTATGATCAATCCTGCCGATGTTTTCAACCCCCTGGTGAAATTCCTCGCTGGGGATGAGATCGATCTTGATGCTATGACCGCAGACACTGTCCCAAAGTATTTCGATCAGGCTTGTGTCGTAGCCAAAATCCTGCTCTGGCTGCGCAATTTTTCAACTTGTACATGAAGGCCTTTATTTCTACTATTCTGGGCTATGACCCCGGAGATGAAGATCTAAGTGGCGGCATCCTCGGTGTTGTTAAAGCGTACTATGGGTGCGTCGAAGCGCAGGGACGTGGAACTCTGCACTGTCATATGTTGATATGGGTGGAAGGTGGTTTGAACCCTAATCAAATCAAGGACAGGATTTTGAAAGATGGAAGTGACTTGGAGTTCCAGAAGAGATTGATTGAGTTCCTAGATGATACCATATCGAACGCTGTCCCTCCCGACCCGGATGTCTCCTTTCAAGCTGAGCTAGGTGACTTTGATCCTTGTTCAACTAGAGGCCCGACCAAGGATGATAAAAACCGGGACGAAGCTGTGTCTCGTGAAAAAGACTTACACAAGTTGGTTAAACGGTGTCAGTACCATACTCACCATCCAACATGCTACAAATATTGGCGAGGGGCGCCTGAACCCAAGGAGTGTCGCTTCGATTTAGACGAGGCTAATGTTGTTCCGGTGAGCATGATTGACCCAGACACGGGCGAACTTACCCTGAGATGTTTGGATGGGCTTGTTAATAACTTTAACGAAACAATGCTGGAAGCCATACGATGCAATATGGATATTAAATTCATTGGGTCGGGCCCGACCGCTAAGGCAATACTGTATTACATCACAGACTACATAACCAAGACCCAGCTTCAAGCTCATGTCGCGTATGCAGCTTTGGAGCTCGCAGTCGGTAAGCTTGGTGAATATGACCCTGAATGTGACGAAATTACTACCAGAGCAAAGCGCCTTCTTCAGAAGTGTGCTTATTCTATGATTGCAAAGCAAGAGCTGTCAGCGCAGCAAGTTGTGTCGTATTTGATGGATTTCGAGGACCATTTCACTAGTCACAGGTTTAACAATTTGTACTGGACTGGATTCGAAAAATTCATTAATGACGAAGACCCGAGCCCCGAGTGTTATAGAAAACCTGTTGCACCGGAGACCACGACTGAAATGGCTTGCGCAGAGGAAACAACGGTCCCCGACCAGTTCGAAAGAGCAAATTTTGACCCCCTGTCTGCTAACCGAGACAGTGAGCACCCTTTGTCGCCCCCGATAGATTCTTCTAACGAGGACGGGCTCACTATTGTCTTTGGTCCCTCTGGGCGGGTGCTTCCATCAGCTAACCAAATCTCGGATTATCAGAACCGTGGTTCATTGTTGGATCGTATCTCTGTCTGGGACTTCATTGCTCGGGTCCAAAAGGTGTCGAAGGCCTCTGTTAAGCGTAACCATCACTCCGTCGAGGACGAGGATTCAAACGGTGGTGACACGTGCCAATCGGAGGATGTTCTCGACGAAAACGACGCCGAATCAGAGGATTATTAGGCCGGTGATGTTGACTTCCCTAGTGTCCAAGCTGACGTAGCCTCGGAAGAGTCTGCTGGGCATGAAGGTAACACAACGCTCGATCAGTTAGAAGAGAGTCTGGATGAGTTTGACAGTGATATATTGGCATACACCGGTAGGTTGCATCCCAAGGTGGATCTGCAGGTGCCACATATAGAAGCTGGTACTCACTTCCTTCGTGTCTGCTCCCCTGAATCAAGGAAGGTTCCGGTACCAATAGGACCTGCTATGCCCCGGCGCGACATGGAAGATCTCAAGCATAAGCATGCACGTCTAATGTTAATTCTCTTCAAACCCTGGAGGCACGCTCAGGATTTACGCAAAGGGGAGAAAACTTGGGTGGAAGCATACTCGAGATTCCGGACAGAGTCCTCTGCTTTTGTGTTGGAAGCCATCGATAATATCCAGATATTGCATGAGTGCAAGGACAGTAGGGATGCTCACTTTTCAAGCAGACAAAATCGTAAACGTGCTGGCCTCAATCGTGATATTATCCGAAAGGCGGCTGCAGGTGAAGATGCTCTGTATGCTGAGGAGGATGAGTCTCTTGTGCTGTCTTGGACTTCTCTTCTCATGGTTGATTACATAAGCATCACTTCTTCCGACATCATCTGACTCCGGTCACATGAATCCCTTATTGTCCTTTATCCCCGACTTACCAATCCTTCCCACCATTATTGTCTTTCCTCCTCTCATTCCTTTTTAGTATCAACAATTAGTTTGGTAGTATAAATATGTCTTAGATACTTCCAGTACTTCATCTGGAAAATTAACGTTGTTTCCGTGTTTCCTTTCATGGACTGAGTCTTAACTTCTCGTCTCGTCTGCGACTCGACTCCGGGGTAAACTCAGTACCCTTGGATGTCTTCTTCTTCATTCGATCTTCCTTCTGGTCCACTTCTGGTCCACGTCCGGTTGTCCCTCGGATCTCCGGTCCATTACCGGTCTTCCGGTTTATCTCCGGTCCACCTCTGGTTGACCCCCAGACTTCCGGTCAACCGCCGGTTTCTCTTCTTCGCCATTCTGGCCCTTCTCTCATTTTGGCTCCTCCCCAGACAGTCGCACACCCTTCTGAGCTGTGGTGCTTGCGAGAAAAGCCGACTTCTTGACTCCAGTCCTGTTCCGGTTATCCGGATCAATTTCCGTTTCCGGATCAATTTCCGGTTCCGGAGCTCCGCCGGGCTGGTCATCTTCATTCTGGCTCAGGATATAACAGGAACACAGATTCCTTCGGGGGTATTAATGTAATATTTGCGGGTGATTTTTCTCAGCTTCCTCCTGTTGGACAGGTTAAACTTTACTCGAATATAATGAAGCCTGGACTCACCGCAGAAACCCGACCGAAACAAAACATTGTATTTGGTAAGTTGTTGTGGCTCACTTTCAGAACAGTCGTCTTGCTTATGGAGCACAAATGTCAGAGCGGTCCAGAGAATGCTCGGTTCCAGTCTTTATTAGACAGGCTCCGAGAAGGCCACTGCACTGACTCTGATTATCAGCTACTGAATACCCGAGTCTTGTCCAATGTTACGGTAGACTGGACTGCACCCCATTGGCGTAGTGCTCCTGTCATTGTTTCTGACAATGCTACCAAGGATGCTTTCAACGTCAAGGCAACTCGTGCCTTTGCTGCGCGGAGCGGGAGACCTCTGCATTGGTATCATGCTTCGGATACTCTTGGGCGGAACAAACCTATAACAAATACGCACTTAATTGAACGTCTGCATGGTATGGATTCTGGTGCCACTAATTCGCGACTGGGGAAAATCCCGTTGGTGATTGGTATGCCGGTCATGATCACTCAGAACTTTGATGTTCCCGGTGGTGTTGTCAATGGGTGCTCTGGGGTTCTAAAAAGCATGCGTTATCGTTTGGATGAAGACAGGAATAGGCACGCAATTTCTTGTATTGTTGAGGCCCCAGATACTTCAGCAGGGATCATAGACGGCCTTCCTGATCATCACGTCGTCGCCCTAGAGGACACTACACCGATAAACATTAAAGATTATTATACAAAACAGTCAGTCACTGTCAAGCGGACACAGCTGCCAGTACTTCCCGCTTTCGCTATGACTGTGCATAAAGCTCAAGGTAAGACCCTCTCTCACATTGTTATCAATTTGTGCGATTGTTCTGGTACTGAAGCCCCTTACGTTATGTTGAAGAGCTTCCCTAAAGAGCGGATTTCGTGCAGGCAATCAGAAGATTGCCGCAGTGAAGCTAGACGTCATCGGTTCCTCGCTCTGCATACAATTGTAAGAACCGGCAGTCCGGTGGAGGTGGCTCAGGCTGACTCGGATTTGAAACACGAATTTCATTCCAGAGAAGACCAAAGGCTGCTTAGTGAGGAAGATGAGAATCACATCAGGGAGGATTCATATGTACGCTTGGAGAGGAAAGAGAGATCAAATTATGTAATTGCACGTGTATCTCAGCCGGCTTCCAGGAAACCTCCTGGGCCGGTGAGGTGTGTGCCGCGCAAGTGGAGCGGCGGAAGTGGTAAAGCCTTCCTCTTTGATATCTAGCATTACTTACTCCTCCAGCAGGTGCGAGTGAAGCTTCAAGTCAACCCAGATCTCTAGCCCGGCAGTCAGACTCAGCCAGCAATGTCCCAACCTCTTCCGAGACTCTGGTTCACATGAACATCCCGCATCGGCCTGCTACTCCTACCAGGGTCAAGCGAAAGATGCTCACACCAGCTGCTCCGTCCAAGTCAAAATGTGTGCGAATTACCGATTGTGAGAGGTCCCATTCTTCCAAGTTGGCGCTGTTTACCGAGACAGATACCCACGCATAGCTCATGATCATTGACTACCCCCTCGGCAAACATCTGCTCCTCCATTCTTAATCCATCGGGTTTAGGGTTTCCATTCGAGACTATGGGTCTATGGTAGCCGGGATTGATTCGTCAGCTAATTCGCTAATCTAACCTCAACTATCCCGATCCGATTGCCCGGCTCTACCCACAATATGTACGGAATATGGATCACCAGGAATCACCTCTTCAATCTCTTCGTGCCGCTTTCTCTTCATCTGCGTCACCCTGCACCCACACCCGTCCTTCTTTGCTGGTGATGGCCTCACACTGGTCTTTCGGCATGGTCCTGGGCTCCATAGCGGAAGCTGGTCAAGTTTGCATGGCCCACTGCTCATACGGCACTCATTTTGCTGGGTCGAGGGACATTTATGGGAGCTTTGTTTACAAGGACCCTAATACTGGTGTTCTCTTCCAACCGGTGCTCTTCGGGGAGGTCAAGGAAATTGTGTCTCCTGCTGCTAATGCTAATCAAATCGATTCGGTCAGTCATATTTGTTCACTCTACTTTTTGCACTTAAAGCTCCGTTACCAGGGTTACCAGGGGTCGCCCACAGCGATGATAACCCTTGGTCTTCCGATTTGTGCAGGCCACGATGTCAATACATTTTTCTGGAACCAGCTTGCCGAGCTCTCCTTTTCCATGCGCTGCGAGTCTGCAGACAATGACTGTCTCTTGCCCTCGCTGCCAGACCAGGACTATATTGTGGGTCTCTTTTCTCCCCTACGCATTCACAATCCCTCAACTGAGCGCTGCATCAGCCCCTCACTTGTGTTATCCCATGGTCGATAGGACCTTCTGGGGAATCGACTGATCGAGTGTTCGTGCGAATTCCTCTCAACTGCTCGGTGCGGCTTCATCCTTTCTCCGTACCCAGGGCCTTCAGATGTCTGATTTTTGTACAGGTTACCAGGGTTCTGCCGTTGCAGATCCAATTTCCTTCAATATATCCACGACCCGAGGACCCACCACTCTCACCCCGCATTCCGATGTCGGACTTTCATGCTGCCTCTTCATCCATGACTGTTCCTGCCCGTGCCTCCAAAGAAGTGGTAGAGGATGTTGAAATGGACACTGAACTGGATTTGGAACTGGATTTGGAGAACTTCACCTCTGATTCTGGTCCTTTCGATTGGAGCTCCCTTTCAGTGGGGGATATTCTGGTTGTAGTATGTGATTTGCTGAGAGTTGACTATCCACGATGCCTTGAAGATGGGGAAGATGGTGACTGCGTCAGAGTGAGTCCACTCTTCTTTCTTGCTGCGCTGGTGGTGTCATTTTCGAACTCATATTAGGTCTACACCATTAATGCTCTTGACACCCAAATCGTTGCCTCGTGACTTAACATGTCGAGTATCAAGGATTCCTTCGAGTTTTTGTCGTTTACTTACTTGCCATTTACTTTTACCGCTGTTACTGTTACTGTTATCGCCTTGCGATTCTCGTATAGTGATGTAAGAGCACAAATTATCATTTTTTTCCATCAGAACACGTGCCATCACGGTGTATCATCGGAGTCAACATCGGAATCTCAACTGTGATTTTGCGGGCACAGAATCAGGGGGTTCCACTTGTGGTATTTCGAAGAATGCAGTTAAGATCCTTCCTTTTCAAACACAATTTACAGCATTTTTTCTAGAGCTCCTGCCCGTCAGCGCAGGACTGGTGCTTTGTCTCTTATAATTCTGAGTTTGAATTGTGAGGCACGTGACGATCGCTGCCACCACCGCGTCTACTCATTCTTCCGGAACTAATTCCCTAACACCTTTACATCTGGATATCTGCTACCTGATCCAGTTCGCGCTTGTCTTCGCTCGTTGGATCTATGTTGAGCTTCGACCACGTGTATTCTCTTGGTATTCTCTTCTTGCGGACTCACCAATTTCTCTCTTGCTTGCACGATTGTTTCGGAGTTTTGAAAGAGATTGACCCTGTTTCTGCCTGCTGTAATGACCCAATGACCTGCTGCATGTCACCGGGAGCCCGCCATGGAGTCGGCGACATGGATTCGATAGATTCGATGTGATGCGGCGACTCTGCGACTGTGACGTGATGCCCAATGTCCCCACAGGTGCTTCAGTGGAGGTACTTCCTTTTTATTTTGGAAATAAATGACCCTGCTTGATTGCTCTGAGCCTTCCTAACGACCCGACTGTATGCGTAGGCATCGGCGGCAACAACCCACGGCGACTGTGTCGATGATGTGATGGGAGTGAATGCTTCGGAGGTACTTCCTCATTTTATTTTGGAAAATAATGACCCTGCTTAATTGCTCAGCTCCTAGGTTTTTGTTCTTGTTACCCGACTTGATTGCGGGGGCGCTGGGCGATGATGCGATGCGATGGGAGCGGATGCTTCGGAGGTACTTCCCATTTTATTTTGAAAAATAATGACCGTGCTCAATTGCTCAGTTCCTAGGTTTTTCTTGTTCTTTTTACCCGACTGAATGCATTGCGGGGGCCCTGGGCGATGATGCGATGCGATAGGAGCGGATGCTTCGGAGGTACTTCCTAATTTTATTTTGAAAAATAATGACCCTGGTTAATTGCTCAGTTCCTAGGTTTTTCTTGTCCTTGTTACCCGACTGAATGCACCGCGGGTGCTGAATCGTGGCAGCGACAACGCGCGGCGCGGTGATGCGTGAGTTCCAGATGTGTTTGAAGAAACGAGACCGACCCTGTGTCGGGATGCTCAGTTCCTAGTCGCTTTTCTTCCTCGTTCTTTCAATCACACATCCAGTACGCATCAACGCAACAATGCAACAGAAAACCGCCGGAGCGCTCAGCGCTTCCTTGCTGTAATCTGCACTAAGCTAAATGGAGGAATTATGTTATCTCTGTGCGCTTTTTTCCTTCTTTTCTTTCTCTGTCTGCTGGGCAAATTGAGTCGACTGTGCCAGGTCCGCAACACACACAACACGCAGCCGTCTCCGATCGGTCGGAAATTGACAAATTGCACCCCATTTGAGCCCTTTCTGTTTCACCCTTTCTGATTGGATCGATCAGGCTCGCAAGCCTCCGGTTCTACTAATATCGGCGCCCTCCATTTGAATTTTCTCTCCCACCTCCAACTAATATTTTCAACAACCTCTATCCTGTTCTCGTCACTCTTGTTACTCGCCCCGACCATGGCCTCCCCTGCTCCCGACGATATCTCTGTAATTGAGCTCCGAAACAAATGTTTTATAGAGCGTGCGGAATCTGGCCTCTATGCGTCTGCTCTGGAGCAAATGAAAGAACTTCCCAACGCCCTCGCCAACATCGAGTACATTGGCACAAAATCACACCCCCCCCGACATCTTCAAAGGTCAAGATTGGGCGAAAAATGTTGTCTTCACAGACTCCCCTCGCAAAGACGCTAATGAGTACCACGCAGCGATCATCGGTTTGTTTCCGTCCCTCCTCATTTTTGCTGCATTTATCAGGGGAGATTGCTGAACCGACTTTTGGAACATTAGTCAGAGCGCACGGAAACCACTATGACGGTCGAGATGGTGAACCGGTTCGATTCAATTGTCTTTCCTTCCTCATTACTCTGCTCACCATTGTGTCTTCAGTTCAAGCCTGTCGATGACAAGTCGAAAATCAAAGATGTGCTAGTGCTTCGCGCTCCCACCCACTCAGACCTCGAAATGCATAATCTGTACGAAAACCAGACCGCTCTGCTTCAGGACATCGAAAGCACTGAGATTGCCACCGATGAGGCACACGGCTTTGTAGATATCTTGATTCACCCCCCCCCCCCCCCCGCTTAATACTCACTTTTAAAATCCAGAGCCCAAACTACCGATCGTGTCTTCGCTCTAGCCGTACCGACATGGATTGTAAGGACCTCCTTACGATCACCACTATGAAAAAATACGGAGTGAGTTAGACATCTTTTTACTGTGCTTGCTGATTACCTTTTACTTATGTTTTACTTCTATTCAGATTCCGGCCGCCGCTGGAGGAGCAAAGATCATTGCAACTCCTAAGTGGGTCCAGCGTGTCAAACGCAAATTCGGAGTTCAGGACGACGAAGATGGTGAACCCATCGAGGCGACAACTTCCGCTGTCGAGGACAACAATGATTCAAAAATCAAGTATCCCTCAGGTAAGTCGCAAGTCATAGACTCAGACTCCTTCTAGTCACTGAATTTACCCACCAGACGACGAGGTCAAACTCGGTGCATTTTACGACCCTCGTGTACTCGAGGATTTTGGTGGTGACTATTTTTCGCTCGTCAACGCCAAGCTTGTCCAGCTGGATATTCGTGACGTGGATAACAAGCTCATCCCGCCTTGGAAGCAGTATGAGGCCCTGCGCCCGGGGTCGCTGATTATTGCTTTGGTCTCGATCCATATCTTCACCTTCAAGGATGCTGGTGCCGATCGCAGCCGTGATCGTAAGGTTCGTTTTCTTTCTCTTGATCTGCCTGAGCCGTGTGTTTAACATTGGTGCATTAGATGTTCCAGCTCAACGCACACACCATACGTGTTCTGGATGAAACCGACTTCGCCGTCCAAACTCGGAACCGACCCGTTCCTCGCACCATGGAAGATGGGCCGACCACAGCAGGCCCATCCACACCTGGAAGGTCCAGCACCGGGTTCAATAGGTACCTTTGTTTTCCGTCTCTTTTATGAAGGATCTAATGCCTTTCTGTTCTGCAAGTTTCACGGTCACCCCTCGTTCTTCTCCCAAGAAGGCGGTTGTCACGGACGGCGGAGATGAACTTCCCGAGAACAAGAAGTCCCATCGTTCACGCAAGTAGACTTCATTTCCATACCTTTGCAAGCATTATCGCGTTATCAAGTATCACGCATCCTGTCCTTACCGTGTTCAACTGTCATGACTGACTCCAGTGTCCTGTCCTTACTGTTCCACTGTCGTTACAGCGTGTTTGAATTTGAATTGAATTTAAATTTGCCGATGTGCCTTGGTACTTATGAGACTTGTGACTTGTCGACTTCAATCCAACCAGTCCTATCCAATTCCCAAAATAAAACCAAGAGTTGTATTGTACTTCGACTCATACCCAGTTGCTATTCCCAGTGTGCGACTAACATGGCACTAAAATGGCACCATAATCCGCAATTCACACGAGTGCAATAAGGTATGTGCGCTCTTGTTGTTGTTCAATCGGCTATCTATAATGGAAGGCAAGCCAAGCTGACCTGCCGGTGTCGTAATTAAATATCTGCAATGGGAAAGAACTCCATGATTTGCCGGTGTCGTAAAATTCGATTATCACTACCGTTGCTTCTGTATTCGGACTAACGTGTTCTGTCTGATTGAAGCTAGTGCACTAATCGGCTATTTGCCGTGCGAAGTCAAGTCCTGAGAGGTAAGCCCCGGGTCTGGGTCGCAAAGGGGATGCTGATTTATTGTTTCAAGTGAAATCAGACCACCGCCGCCAGACTATAGCCTATGAGGGTGCAACCATAAGTTCTTTTTCTCTGTCATCCTTTCTCTATATTCTCCAGTTATCCATTTCCCGTCGTCTGCTCTCGACGTACCAGTATGTCTTTCTCTCTCTGATGACAGCTGGCTGTACTGACAATATCAGTGTCCTTGGCCAGGGTGGACGAGACCCCACAAACTGAAGACGATGTTGTTGACCTAGGTTTCATCCTGAAAACAGCAGTCCCTGTGCGTCCTTCTCCGTTCAATATTCCGGGTCTCTGAAATTAGAAATGCAAGGCTTTTCCCAGCTTCCAATATGGGTATTTCTACGGAACCAACTGTGATTCACGACAAGTGGTGCCTGTACCCATGGACTATGGTGTCTTGAAGCCAGCATCTGTGAACGATCTTTTCACGGAGTGCTGGGTGCCGTCGTTCCAAGCTCCCAATGTGCACAACATGAACATTGGGAGACTCACAGTGGATTCGTTCCCCCCTGGTTCGACTTTCAAGATGCCATTCGTTTATACGCTGTTCTGGGTTCCTCAAGATACCCTCCCGCTGCAGCCCCCCCCGCAATACTTGCCCAGCTGTGTTGCTAGCCGGTGTCCCTTGGTATTGCAACATATTGGTTGTGCGCCATGGTACCCGGAAACCCATCATCAGCATGGACCGATGGGATGCGCATCTCGTCGACATCATCGTTGCCAGGTAAGCCTGCTGCCGGAATATTTGGTTTGTCCGCTCATAGGTCTGTTCAGTTTTATTTCCACTGGCGTTATAGCCTGATACTCGGTATATCTGCCTCTCTCTTAGTGCTGTTCACATTCATACCAATTCGCGACCCTGCCACACATTCGCTACCAGATACCATTACTACCATTATGTTACGATTTGAATGTGTCCAGGTGTGTCTCAATACTTTCCATCAACCTACTTGCATCTTACTTCGGGCAACCACAGGGTTTTTCTCTTGTGGGGCACTTGGTCAGTTGGGGACCGCGATTTCAGGTGTCCACCTTCTGTCGGAGGCAGATATTTTAACCTCTCATATGGCTCGTATGTAGGGTATAGCAATGTAGAATTATTCCTATATCCTCTCTTTATGATTCCTGATACATGTGGTCGCCCTTCCGGGGCTCAGCGGATTATTTCGCGGGGTGGCCAACTAGCCTGTTATTTGGTCATATTAGACTGATGCCCGAAAGAAATTCACTGCAACATCAAATCTTCAAATAATTGGGTGGGAGTGGTCTTGAACCCTTCGTAGGATACCTGCCTTCAGTCTGGCATAGTTGGGTTTGGATCGGTTCAGTACACCGATTGAGGATTAGGCATGAATGCTTAGGTGGCCAACTACCTGGTCAAATATAGTAGATGTGCTTCTGGTGAATTCCGACAGATGCACAGCACTGTAATGTTTGTTTGTTGGTGTTCGACACCCTGCGGGTGTGCACCCATAACTTGAAGCACGGGCCAAATATTCCTAGCTTTGCCTGTTTCGAGCAAGTTAATAAAGAGGCAGGTTGCGGGAAGTCCAACATCTGAACATCTACATAGTATTATGCGGCTGAATGGACCATCTAGGCTCTAGTGCTAAGGTGATGGTCTGGCCAATCTAAACAATGCACCCGGATCTTGGGCTCGCTTGCTGATGCCAACCTGAACAGCATTAAATCATCATGTTCGGTGCTGCGCGAGAAGGGGATACCCAGAATGGAACATACGGCTGTACTGATGGCAGAGATCTACAGGCTGAACGGTAAATAATCTAATTCCGTCGGCGAACTAATTCGGCAGCGGGGCTAGTGGATAATACTTCATCAAAAGACCTGCGATCATGTTGCTAAGTGCGATCGCCGCCGCGCATTCTACACACGCTCAATTTGCAAAATTTAAAGATGAGCACATAGCTATAAACACCAGGTGTGGACCGCCACGAAAGATCGCGCTATTTTCGGATTCATATCATTCGGATTCTGATGTATATTTGTATGTATCCCGCTTTATTTGATCCACGCCCACTCCCGCCCACCTGCATGTTTGGAGTATCCGTCGTCCGATCGGCGATTGCCGTGGTCTGCTATTCTTGGCCCCCGAGCTGGAATCGGGCTTTAAAATCATTCATGCTTCTTTGAATCTTTGTTAAATCTTGACAGACGCCCGAAAGCGGGGAACAGGACTCTGCTGCTGTGCACTGATCTACATCATGCATACATACTACAGCACGCCGTCGATTGCCGTGCGCCTACTCGGTAAGAGGGCAACTTGCCGACGACAGTCGGCGTCATGGGGTTCCGGCACTTGGGAATCGGCGGCGGTGAATTGCGATCCCTGTCACTTTCTTGCCAATCGCTTGGAATGTAGAAAATCCTGCATACCGGGAGAGATGGTTCATGCTTGATTTCAGGGAAGTTGAAGAACGCTCGGCGCTCCGAGTCATGCGTCTCAAGTATCCCACGATGATGTGCGGCTGACGAGTCCATGTGGCGACTTTAATAGCCGGCCATTGGCTGGCCATCTCAGAAGCGTGGCTGGCGTGCGAGGCTGTGTCGAGATGGACCCGGCGGGCGCCTGTTCGCTGCTGTTCGTCCGCGTCATGGCGTGTTATGTTGCACAACTTTGGATCAGGATCACATCTCATGCTTGCCGAGTTGCGATCGTTAACCTGCGATTGCTCGGGGAACCTTGTTCCTCAGTGGGGGTTATACACTATAGCCAAAATGACAGCGCGGTGACCGTGGCTCACTGCGCGCGTATGTAAGCAGGCCGAGGCACGGACGCTGTGCGGCGGCAAATCGGCAACCAAAAAGGAGGCCGTAGAAGCGTGTTTCCCGAAAAGGCTACCGGCGGCAAGTGTGATCGGGAACAATGTTGGCCCTCAAAAGCATCAGGCCAGCACGTCTCCCGTTCCCACTCCCTCCCAGCACCCAGTCCACCCGCACACAAGCCCCGCCACGCAGCTGCCTCTGCGCTACACATGTCGGCCAGCAGCGCCATATACAATGTACGTCCTTGCATACGTGTTACCTCGAGGGGTGTGGCCACTCGGTAAAATATTGCGGGGGGCGGGAAATAAATATGGGGGCGATATTGCTATAGATACTGCACGCGGACATACTGACTCAACGATTCACACCTCACAGCATCGCACCCTGCAGCCCACGACGGGCGCAGTGCCGGGTGCCGCGCACAGCCGCCTCACCGAGGCGCTCGAAACAATAAAGTCCGAATACGACCTCATCGCCGCCGAGCTCGTGCAGGCCCGCACGCTGCGCGACGAGTACGAGGCCAAGGGTGCGTTCGTCTACCCCGCCCATCCATCCATTCCTTCACCGATATTTATTATGCGTACATTGCGTCGGCAGTGACGTCGCAGATCAACGAGCTGAACATCATCCGGCAGTCGCTGTACGAGCTCGAGGCGCAGCACGGGAAGGTGCGCCACCAGTACGAGGAGGAGATCGCGCACATGCGCGCGGAGATGCACGCGCTGCGCCAGGCGCAGACGCCGCATGATGGGCTGTACATCGCCCGCGAGCGCGAGCGGGAGCGCGAACGCGAACGCGGGGGCGGGGGCGAGCGTGTGGGCGGTGACAGGGACCGCGACAGGGACCGCGACAGAGAGCGGAAGCGCGACCGCTCGCTCGATCAGCGCGACCCCAAGCGGCTCAAGGTCAAGGCCGACAGCAGCAGACCGGGTGCGTGCGCGCCGTCCTCGTCGTTTCTCCCACACCATAATTGAAGCGATGCGTGCAGACCAGTACAGCCCGCAACTGAAGACGCCCGCGCCCGCGCACCCGCACCCGCACCCGCACACGATGCCGCCGATGATGCGGGGGGTGTCCGGCCCGGGGGTGGGGGTGCACCTCCCGCCGCACCCGCTCCCGCACGGAGGCGGGGGACCGGGTGGGGGTGGGCAGGGCGCGCTGGGGCTGTCGGGCGTGCCGCTGCTGGGGGCGTTGGACGATAATCTGGACGACGTGCCGCCGGAGATGAAGAAGGAGGGCGCGGACTGGTTCGCGGTATTCAACCCCCGCGTTAAGCCGCGTGTGCTGGAGGACGTGGGGCTGGTGCATACGCTCGTGCATCCGACGTGCGTACTCTTTCTTTCTTCTTTCTTTTTTTCTTTCTTTCTCGCGGCTTTCGGATTTCTTTCTTTTGGTGGAATAGAGAGAGAGATGCATGTGCTGATATTTCTTATAGCGTGGTGTGCTGCGTGCAGTTCTCGAGCGACGGCAAGTACCTCGCGACGGGGTGCAATCGGAGTGCGCAGATCTACGACGTGAAGACGGGCGCCAAGACGTGGTGCGTCGCTCTCTTCCACACATGCGCTCTCCACGCCTGACTGGTCTCGTTTGATTCACTTTCATTACCCGCAATTAATTCACTGACGAATATCCTGCGACACGCGAGCAGCACGCTGGTGGACGACACCGCCGGGAAGAGCGGCGATTTGTACATCCGCAGTGTGCGCTTCAGCCCGGACGGGAAGTATCTGGCGACTGGGGCGGAGGATAGGCAGATTCGGGTACGTAAGCGGCTTTCATTTGCTCGGCGCGCACTCATCTATCCGCTCGGCGTCTATTTTTTTCCCCAATCTCCGTTTTACACCATCATCATTTTGCTTGGCTTTCATATTACGTTTCTGTCCCTGGCTTCCGCGCACCGCGCACACAGATCTGGGACATCGCGAAGAAGCGCATCCGGAGTGTGTTCGAGGGGCACCAGCAGGAGATCTACGCGCTCGACTTCTCGCGCGACGGGCGGCTCATCGTGTCCGGCTCGGGCGACCGCACCGCGCGCATCTGGGACATGGCCGACGGCGCGTGCACCGTGCTCGCCGTCGACGACGCGCCTGCGCGCGCGCCCGCGTCTCCGCCGGGCGAGGGCGGCGACGCGGGGATCACGAGCGTCGCGCTGTCGCCCGACGCGCGGCTCGTCGCCGCGGGCAGCCTCGACACGCTCGTGCGCATCTGGGACGTCGCGACGGGCGCGCTGCTCGAGCGCCTCCGCGGGCATCGGGATAGCGTGTACAGCGTGGTGTTCACGCCGGACGGGCGCGGGATCGTCAGCGGGAGCTTGGACCGCACGTTGAAGTACTGGGATGTGAGTGCCGTGGGCAAGGGCGGGGGTGGGGGTGGGGGCGTGAAGAGGGATAAGGAGGGCAGCGAGAAGGCGGAGAAGGGTGGCACGGGGCAGTGTACGGTGAATTTCGTCGGGCACAAGGTGTGTTGGTGGTTGGCTCGTGAAATTTGTTCGAATTCTGATGGGCTTGGAAGGACTATGTGTTGTCGGTCGCGGTGTCGCATGATGGGCAGTGGGTCGTCTCGGGCTCGAAAGACCGCGGGGTGCAGTTCTGGGACCGCGCGGGCGTCTTGCAGTGTATGCTGCAGGGGCACAAGAACTCGGGTGAGTGGGCGACAAATCGCCTGCCCTTGGTTGGTAGGTGGTTCGAACCGGCACTCACGCGTCTGTTCTGGCAGTCATCTCAATCGACCTGAGCCCCGCGGGCCAGCTGCTGGCGACCGGCAGCGGGGACAACCTCGCTCGAATATGTGTGTGCTATCCATCGCTTCACCAGCCCAACTAATGTCCTGTGCAGGGAGCTACACCACCGCGTAACTAATCTATTCTTGTCTGTCCATGCATCTATATCTACCTTTCCATCATCCATACGCATACGTATACTACCAACGACCTGCGTACCGCCGCCGAGCATGTATTTTATTCAGCTGCGGGTAGATCCGCGGGCGTCCAGATCCGTATCATAGAGCACACTATCAATGTAGTACTTACACACACGAGCGATTGCATTATACAGAAGGGGGCTGCATGCTGGACGTCGGCCACTGACACCCGCCCACAGCCATGCGGCGGGTGCATATGAACGCTCCTATTAATTAATCGAGCATCGATATCGTTATCAGGCGACCCGCAGATCCTGAGAACCGGGCGAGACGGTTCACAGGGGAGTGTGCTAACCTGCGAGAGAAGCACACCGTGTCGCATGTGCCGCGGTGATTCGGCGACTTGGGCGCCGGGAAGCTGGTACTAGAGAGAACCGGCATGAGGAAATTGGTGGATTGGATGACAGCGTGGTTTGGTGGAGCCTCTCTCTCTCCGCGGCTATGCCGCAGTGCTTCTAGAAGGGGGTGGGCGTCAAGGATGAGCCCACCGATGATGGACACAAGACAGATAATATTCAGCAGGGCTTGGCGGTTGTTGTAATGGTGGTCCAGGATATTGGGCATCCCATGGCATCTGTGCTGGCACTAGATTGCTTCCGGGAGGGTGCGCCGCGGCGATTCGGCGAAAATATGCTCTGAGAAAGAACGTTGGGCAGATTTTACGTGCGATCGATGGCTGAGAAAGAGTGCTGCTGCACGACGGTGATGACAAGAGGTACCCGCCGGAAGATGCCGAGACATCTCGGTCTGGAACTTTCAAGTTCAATTCCCCAAGCTGCCCTAGTCACTAATTATGTTCGGAAGGCTTCAAAAATCCATTTTAGATGATTCAAAATCCATTTTTGGGGGTGATATTTGTTGGATTGTCAGTGCTGAGCAAAGCAGCTGACGACTGTATGGCCTTGCATTAAATTCAGTGTAACCCCTGATTGTTAAATAAAACCCATGTTTTAGCTCATTGTGCAGTTTCAAACTGACTTTCAATTTTTGCTTCTAACCCCTTGCGGTTCATGTCAGACACTGCTTTAGTATGTACCACATCGTTCCCTGAACCAAGTATGTCTTGACAGCCAAATATTTTACAGCCAACTTGAAAAAGTTGAAGCAATGGCAAGACTCTTGCCGATTGCTTGCCGATCTCTTGCCGCAAGAGATCGGCAAATTTCAAGAACCACAATTAAAGGGCTGGCCTCCTGCAAAAATTCAAAATTGCTTGGTAAGATATTCACACCACCCTGCAGCCGGAGTTTCGGCCAAAGGGGAGAGAAAACGCGAAAATGAGAGAAAACTGGCGAAATTACATATATTCATGAGGTCACGTGTGCCTATGAAAATAGAGCAAATTTCAAAAAATCCCTCAGCCAAAACATAGGCATGCATATTTAAAGAGATGTTGCCTCCAATGTTTTACTGCCCGACGCTGGTGCTCTCCAAGAAACGTGCCAGCGTTTCCAAATCGGATTTTGACGGGGACCTGATCAATCAACACGAACAAACATTTCGAGCGGCACCTCACTCACTTACCACGATGGCCGATGCGTGTCGCCAGCAAGCTTGTTGTTCGTCGAATTTGTTGCCTGCGGAGATCGGGGAAGATTGTTGTCGAACGAAGGAGGGTGAAGAGAGCGAAGAAGGGTGTGCTTGCTGTGGAGTCGAGGAAAGCGAGAGCGGCTGTGGAGGCTGTTGTGGAACGGACGAGGAAAGCGATGGCGGAGGCGAAGAGGGTGGTGGAGAAGACGATGGTGATCCAGATGGTGAGGCACCTCGCACAAGTTTATTCCTTATTAAACCCTTCCACGCCATATATTAGATTCGCTCTGCCCTTGTTGCATTGACATCCTCATTCAGCATCCGGAAGCCATTGGTCGGACGCTCGTTGGTGAGGGATCCAGACTGTTATTCTGCTGGTCCTAATCTGCTCTTTCAGACGCACTTGGACTCTTCCCCGCCAAATCTGCTCAGCAACTCTCACTGACAATGAGGAAGTGCTGTAGATATTTTGAGTCCGTTTGTGCTCAGAAGCCGTGCTGCTCGGTTTTGCCGCCGTCTCTTCGTCGTCGGAACCAGCCGCTAGTCACCGCCCCCTCCAAAGAGCTCTATGACCAGATTCCCAAAGAGTCTGCCTCCGACAACTTGGCGCATTCATCTGGCGAACCCCTCATTCTTGAGATCACAGGTATGGATTGTGCTGACTGCTGCTCCAAAGTAACGCGAGCCCTCTCTCGTCTCCCTTCTGTCAAACCACTCCATCTGGACTACCTTGATGGACTTTCATCCCTTCTGTACGACCCCGACATAATCACGCCCGAGGCCATCGCTCGCTACGTCGCTCGCGCCACGGCATTCCGAGTCAAGCCTGTTAGCAGAGAGGACACTCGCTCCAGCGCCTACCTTACCCTCCCACTCACGTTCAGTCGCATCCCTCCTTCTCATCTCCTCGAGCAGCTCAACCCCCGTCATCGGCTCGAGCTTGGCGGTTTCACAGAAATCTCGTTCCCCGTTCGCGGAGAGATTGCCCGCCAGCCTCGCGAGGTGCTCGCCGACCTTGCGGACTATGGTCCCCAACTCCTCCCTATCGCTTCTCTGGATGGAATGGACGATCGAGTCGCTCAGGATCTACGTCGGATCGCTCTCCGCACGCTGTTGGTATCCGTTCTCAGTGTTCCTGTCCTCGCTTGGGCGCCGCTCCCAAAAAGAACAATTCTACATGGGATTGCCTCGGTTGTCCTGACAACTCTCATTCAGGTCGCGGCGTTCCCAATCCTCTCCTCGTCTGTCCGTTCAATTATCTTCCTGCGAAGGCCGGATATGTCGGTCCTGGTCAGCGTCAGCATACTCACAGCCTGGATATTCTCAATCATCTCGTTCTCTTTCGAGGCCGCTGGAAAACCCTTCGCCGAGCCTTTTTTCGAGACTGCGGCACTGCTCGTTACACTTATCTACATTGGTCGACTCGTCCAAGCGGCAACTCGAAAGTCGGCTAGCTCGGCCATCCGAGCCTTGCAGCAGCTTCAGTCATCAGACGTCATTTTGGTGGAGCAGGTCGGTATGTCAATTGTTGAGAAGAAGTTAGACGCTCGGTGGGTTATTTATCATCTCAACCCTCGCGAGCTAACCAAACTTCCTCCGCCCTTCCTCCAGTCTTCTGCATTATGGCGACATTGTCCGTCTTAAATCAGACTCCCGAATTCCAACGGATGGAATAGTCATTAACGGATCAAGTCAAGTCGACGAAACATCTGTAACCGGCGAGAGTCTCCCTTCCACGAAGCGGAAAGGAAGCTCGGTAACTGCCGGAACGCTCAACCTCAACGGATCTCTTGACATACAGATCACTCAACTCATCCATGAGAACTACCTCGCTCGAATCACAGGCTTGGTGCGACAGGCCCATTCTAGTCGTTCAAAATTCCAGGACATCTCGGATCGCTTCGCTTCTGTCATTCTCCCAGTCGCTGTTGGATGTTCAGTTGTCGCCTTCATCGTCTGGTTTTTTGTCAATTGCTATGTCAGAGACCTCTCACCTACGAGCTCAGCCATCAGCGGGCTCACTTACGCCTTGGCGGTCCTCGTCGTCAGCTGTCCGTGTGCGATCGGTGTTGCGGTGAGTCCTCGTGTACCTGATCTGTTTATATATATGTGACATTCCTTTGCGTAGGTTCCTCTCGTTGTTGCAGCCACCATGCGCGCCGGAATTCGTGAAGGAGTCCTCTTCCGGTCATCTGAGGCTCTCCAGATGGCTCACAATGCAGATGTCATTGTATTTGATAAGACTGGCACCCTTTCACAAGGAGTCTTTTCCGTTGAAAGGGTGGAGCTCCTTATACTTGGGGTTAACAAGATCATCCTTCCTCTCACCTCGACCAACGACCACCCCATCTCTAAAGCTGTCCTTGCTTACGTTTCTTCTCTACTTCCCGATTCGCGCACCGCCATCATCTCATCACGTGGCCCAGAAGAGATCCTCTCTCTTCCTGGGATGGGCGTCAAGGCTAGCCTGGCAGGTTACCCGCTCCTCGGAGGTAGCCCCAACTTCACGGGCACATCAGAGCATGCTCTCGTCCAGGAGCTCACATCCCTTGGTCTTACCCTCTTCACAGTCTCGCTTGCTGGGGAGCTCGTCGCCGCTTTCGGACTCGCCGACGTCGCTCGCCCAGAATCAGCAGGGCTCGTTGCGGAGCTCTTTGCCCGTGGAAAGCGCGTCGTTGTCCTCTCGGGAGACAATGCCGGAGCTGTCACCAGGCTCACCCGCTCCATCAAGATTCTGGACGCGAAGGACGTGCACGCGTCATGCTCACCGGTGGCCAAGGCAGCCTTTATCGCGGACCTCCAGCGGCACGGCCGCCGTGTGTGTTTTATTGGGGACGGGACGAATGACGGACCTGCACTAGCGCAGGCGGATGTATCGCTCTGCGTCACATCAGGTTCGGACGTGGCTATTGCTGCGTCGGGGGCATTGGTCTCTGGGGCGAACCTTCGACGGAGTGTCCTCGGGGCGCTGGACCTTGCCGCGCATGCCCATCAACACACTATGGCTGCGTTAGTGTGGTGTATCGGCTATAACGTTGTTGCATTGCTATTTGCCGGTGGAAGCTTCGTTCGGGTGAGGATCGAGCCTCGGTGGGCAGGATTGGGCGAGCTAGTTAGTTTGATTCCTGTGATTGTTGTCGCGTTCGCTTTGGATCTTCGTTGGAGGTGGAGGAGACGGGTGTAGAGAGAGCTGTGAGGGGACTCTTGAGATGTTGCGAATTGTAGAGGTTTGACCTGTGGATTGAGGTGGTTATCAAGTAGGACATTCGATTTCCTGAGTGGTGTTCTCACTGTTTCTGTTATAATAGGGGCAGTCAGAGCAGAGTATTCAGACGTGATTCTGGTCCGCAATTCTGGATTTATCTAAGTGCGGGAGAATCCCTCAATCCCGAATCACATCGAAGCACCTCTGGTGATTTAGAAAAGATTCGAGGATTTGGATTAATGAGGATTAACGACCCTTTGATATGGTGGTTACGCAATCACTTGTTATGGATGTGCGCACAATCGTCGTCGTCCTCAACCTCGCGATATACCGCAATATTGATTATCATCTCCAACAGAGGTCATTTGGATATTCGAGAACCTAAAACTTTATCTATGGCCGCACTCCGAGTTACAGTTAAAATATAATGAGGTTCCATAATTAGAATTAAGTGTCTGCTGTTCAAACTTCAACCACTGTCCAGGAAATTCCACGAACGAAAAGCTTCGTTTTCGTCGAGTTATGGGGAGGCTGAGATAACTGATTCGGACTTCACAGAGAACCCACCTTCCTAGACTAAGATTCAGATCAGTGTATTGCAGAGATCTCTCCCATTCGGGGATTGCCACCTGAGATGACTGGGGCACTGCATCATACTATACTAATTGGGACTTGGGGGAGATATTGGCACTTTCTATCAGTACTCATGAAGCTGATACATGTAATACACTGGTTGAGCATTTCAATTTTTTCACCTTCTTTTTCAGTGAAAAATGTTGTTTATTTTTCAGACATTTTTCACTGAAAAAGAAGGTGAAAAATTTAAAACTTTTTCAGCACTTTCTCAATTCAAGGTGAAAAATTCGAAATAAAATAAGAAAGTGATGAAAATGTTTTGAAATTTTCACCTGCTTTTTCAGTGAAAAATGTGTGAAAAATAAACGACATTTTTCACTGAAAAAGAAGGTGAAAATTTTGAAATGTTCAACCAGTGATATGAATGAAAACTGAATGATTGAGGTCGGACAAGTATCGGATTAAATATGGCGGCAGCCTTGGGAAGGTGCTCTAGAACTCTTCCTCGAAGGCTTCTCTCTCTAAACCGCCCGTCTCGTTATCCTCATCCGCCGATTCGTAGTTGCACGTGGAGCAATTGTATAGAGCCCTGTACTCCGCACACCGAATCCCGTTACTGTCCACCTTCAACCTGTCGGTGGTGTGCGGGCCGACGAAGCACTGCGCCGGATGGGGATCCTCCTCCGGTGTGCAGTAGAAGTCGGCGCGCTGGGTAGTTCCACAGCACCCGTACTCCCATATACACGTATTTTCGCCTCGGTTTCTCTCCCCCGGCTCCGGCTCATCGTGTTCGATCCAGCAGGACATGTCGTCATTGTCCTGTGCGAGGTAATTCGTGTGGCATCGTACACAATGTAGCTGAAGTGCCGCGGAAGCGGCAGCGACAGCACGGATAGTGGACATATCGAGCCCGCGCTCCTCGTTGTCGGCGACCAGATGTTCGAAGCGGGCGAGTGACGCAGGGGTGTCGGGGGCCGCGTCACCCACAGCATACAAGGCTTTGAGTGGATCGTAAGGGCTTTCGAGCAGGCATTTGAGGACTTCTTCAGATATTGTGCGACGCTTTCGCGCAGTGGCGTCATGATCAGCCTCCTGGGACATGGTTGTGGAACAAAGACTCGGTGGACGCTATTTATACGCGTTATTTGCCCCTATTATGCCGATTAACATATAGTTGGGGACAATCAAATTGGATGTGTGGGGAATTTGAATACCACGCCCGAGGAATTCCTCCCGAAAGTTCAAGTACCATCTGTAGAGTGCAATTAGGCACAAATGAAGAGATTGGTATGTCAGAAACCGAAGACCGGAATCTAGTCTGTGTCACGACCCGGTTAAGGTGTCGGGCCCTGTTAGGGTGCTCCCGTTAGCTGTGTCCGGCGACGGCTGGCTGTTAAACTTAGAGGAAGGGACCTTGGCTGCAGGGAGCACTAAGACGAGCGTTGGCAAACGGGTAAGGAGTACACGTGGCATGTGCTACATATATAACCATCTCGGCAAAGTATCTCCATACAGACACGTCGCGTCAAGCTCGCACACAAGGACACAGTACCACTTTGAGCTGATGCGAGAACAAGAAGATGAGGCTGAACGCGGAGAACTACAGAGAAGAATATAAAGCGGAGAGGCAACGAAAGTGGACAAAGCAGAGCGCGAAGAGGATTCAGAGAGTGCTGATGTAACAGTGGGCTGGAGCGGAGATAAATTTGTCGACGGTTGGCGTTGCAGTTTTTCGGCGCATGTACGTGTCACCACAGCAGGGTGTCCCACTGGCAAAACTCGATGTGCGGAGGGGAGGGGACGGGGACCACAGGACGAAAAGAAATGTGGCCCTGGTGCAGGGCTTACTGGCTGGTCCCGGATCCGACTCCCTGATGATATCGATCAGCCGCCAGAGCGAGACGTAGCGCGAGCTGTCGGAGTGAGACAATACTAGGGCTTGCAGAAGAGTCGTCTACCGGTGGGTTTTAGCGAGCCTCGGACAGCGAAATGTAAAAACAGCACTAGTCACTGCGTTGGGAGTCGGACTCGGAACCGTCTTGGAGCCGTTTTTGCCGCGCTAGGTTGGTTGCAAAGGACTAATCGAGTTATGTTGACCAAGCAGATGAGTGTAGCCGATGCGAGTCTAGATCTCCCCCCCAAACATATACCAATGCTCACATACGCTCGCAGACCGTTCGAATGAATCGATTCAAAGCGCCATCCACCACACATTAATATATATTCCATCCCTCAAAAAGCTGGAGTTAAACCCACAGCATAGAATCATTATGCCACAGCACAACGCTACCTCCCGCCCCGCTCGCGCCCCCGCGTGCCATACGGCTGGTACCGCTTGTCCTTGTCCTTCTCGGCGTGCTTCTCCCCATCCTTCCCCCGGTCCCATGCGCGCTCCTTCTTCGCACTGGCAGAGGAAGAGGAAGCAGTAGTGAATGCAATCGCGCTGCGCGTCCCTGGGCGGGCTGATGTTCCGCGCGCGCTTTTTGGCGAGCGGCTGCGGGCGGTGCATTGTGTATTGTGTACGATATTATATGTTGGTATTGATGAGTCGGCGGCCGGGTATGTGGCGCGGTTGCGCATGGTGAAGGAGACAGACGCATTAGAAGACAGACGCGTTAGGAGACGCATTAGCGCGGGGCAGCGGAGAAGCGAGTAAAGGCGCGGGAGGGCGGGGGCGCGTGAAAACCCGGCGGGAGTGGCATGAACGCGGACGTACCGATCGCGTCGGCGAACCAGGCCGCCTCGGGCTCTGTAGGATCGGCGGCACCACTACTGGCATTCGCTCCACCAGCCATGCCGGCCCACACGCCCCCGGGGAAGTTGCTCGCGCGCTCGTTGATGTCGACGAACTCGACGAGCTGCGCGTAGAGGTGCGGGTTGCGGAACGCGCGGGAGCCCATGAGCGAGTCGTTGAAGTGGCGCGGAGCGGGGGCGCTCTTGAGGGCGTGGAACTGCGCGAGCTTGGTCTATGGTGGACGTGGTCATTGAGCTGAATGTGTGAAGGTGGAAGACGAGGATGGGCTGTCGAGCGGGGAAAGCAGGAAAAGGGTGAAGGGAGGGCAGGATGGATGAAGAAAGCCAGAAGGGCATGGAAGGCCAGGAGGACAAATAAAGAAGACAGGCGGACGCCGCACCTGGATCGCGGGGTCGCACGGCTCGGTGGACCCAGGCGGGATGCCCCAGTCGGCAACGCCAGGGATGGGAGGCGGACGGAGGAGCTCGCGGATGCGCGTGAGCTCGTCCTGCGGGTCACGCACGGATGATGACGAGGACGAGGACGCCTCGGCGTTCTGCTGCTGCTGGCGTGTCGGACTGGCTGGGGCGGGCACAGCGTCCTTGGCGAGGACTTCGTCGGCGATGACGGTGCGCGGGCGGTTTTTGAGCGGCGCTGCAGGGCGGCGTATGATCACCTGTGCCTTGCGCGTGGCTAAGGCGTGTGAGCGTCGGGCAGGAACGAGGGGAAAGAGGGACGGACAGTCGGCAAAGGCGTTGAGTGCGCTGGTCTTGCTCTGTTTGATGTCCTGGCCGAGACGGAAAGCGAGCGAGCAAAGAGGGAAGCGGGCTGCAGCGGGGGCGGGGAGATTCTTACATGCGTGCTGTGGCCGTTGCCGTGGGGCTTGCGTGGGCTGTCCTCGACGTCGCTGGCGGAGTCGCCGTCGTCGTACGCTACGAGGCCTGCGGGCTGTCAGCGATGGCGGTGGCGACATGCATGGCGGGCGCACCGTGCATGGTGGTGGTAAGAGTGGAGGATTCAGGCTCCGCGCCAGGCTCCGACTCCGTGCTGAGTAAGCCACCAAATGCTTGTCTCGTTTAGCCATGTGCTGCTCTTCCTCTCCAGCTGGCTCTGGCCCATATTCGCCGCTAGCCCGTCTCACGAGCAGATCGTCGGCGACTTCTTTGCGAAGGGCGCCTCCGACGGAGGCGGCAGTGACCACACGAACAACTGGGCCGTCCTCGTCTGCGCATCGCGCTATTGGTTCAATTACCGCGTCCGTCTCCTTCATTCTCTGCGTTTTATACCTTATAACTCTCCACCAGCATATGGCAAATGCCCTCGGAATGTGAAGCTGACCCTCCCCACTCCCTTTGTGTATGACACGACAACCCCGCAGGTACCGCACCGTAAAGCGCCTCGGCATCCCCGACTCGCACATCATCCTCATGCTCGCGGACGACGCCGCCTGCAACGCCCGCAATAAGTTCCCCGGCAGCGTATACGCCAACCCCGGCCGCCTCCTCGATCTCTATGGCGAGAATATCGAGGTCGACTATCGCGGGTATGAGGTGACTGTGGAGAATTTTATTAGAGTGTTAACGGGTGAGTGGCCGAACATAAATGGGGACGCGTTCGGTGTTGTCATGTTGTTCCATTTAACCCCCCCGCCGGGTGCTCCAAAAACTCGAAACTCATTCAAGTCGCAGGCCGGATGCCGGCGTCCGTGCCGCGGTCGAAGCGGCTACTGACGGACGCGCGGTCGAACGTGTTCGTGTACATGACGGGCCACGGGGGGAACGAGTTCCTCAAGTTCCAGGACAACGAGGAGATCAGCGCGTTTGACATCGCGGATGCGTTTGAGCAGATGTGGCAGAAGCGGAGGTGGGTAGCTGGTTCTTCACGTTTTGGTTTTTTATTATTTTGCATTCAAGCCATTGTGGTTTTTCTGTTCTTTCTTTTGAAGTTCCCTGGTTGGACGTTTCGTGAGCTAACGCCGTCCCCTAGATACAACGAGATCTTTTTCATGATCGACACGTGCCAGGCAAACACGATGTACTCCAAGTTCTACTCGCCCAACATCCTCGCGACGGGCTCGTCCCAGCTCGACGAGAGTTCGTATTCCGTGCGTCGCTTCTCCTCTCTTCTTTTCTGCGTTCAAGCATGTCGCTGATTCTCATTTGCCTTCCAGTACGAAAACGACAACGACATCGGCGTCGCGGTGATCGACAGCTACACGCACTACGTGCTCGAGTACATGGAGCGCATCAACAAGACCAGCCACGAGACGCTCGGCGATCTGGTGGGTGGTTTGCTTCCATTTTCTTTATTTTTATTTTTCCCTGCCCCGAGCGCACTGTGACACATGAATCCTCTTATTTCGTGGTACATCCAACTTTTTCTCCGCTGTCCCATTCCATCCCCATCTGCTTCTTCTTCTCTTCTTCTTATCCCTTTGTCGTTTGCCCCGCGGTTTTGTCATTAGTCCGCTTTTTGTCATTGTCGACCACTTCCCCCCACGCTTTATCATTCCCCTGCTCCTTTCCGCGCCTCTGATGTTTTCTTCACAGTTTGCCTCGTATGACCCTGAGAAGATCCACTCTCACCCAGGCGTGCGCACGGATCTCTTCCCTCGGGGCGCGGACCGCGCGCTCATCACCGACTTTTTCGGCGGCGTCGCGCGCGTCGAGGTCGGCGAGGGGTCCCTTTTCGGCGGGCATTTTCAGCCTGGTGCCAACGGCGAAGAGACACGGCCTGAACCCGGTGTGGACAGCGATACTGTGAAACCAGAGCGCAACGCCAAGACGCACTCTCCGAAACCCGCGGCCACCGCCCATGCGTGGGCAGCGCCGGCGGAAGAGACAGCTCCATCGAGCCTGGTGCGCGCCGCGCGGACGTGGGGCTGCGTCGTGCTGCTTGGCGCGCTCGTCGGGTGGGCGGGGATGCGGAAGTAGTAGTTCGGCGTGTGTGCTTGCAATACATTGAGGGTTGGGCTGAAGGAGGTCGCACTAATGGACAGAGCGGGTTGTATACGGCGTGCCTTTGTTTCGTTCCCAACCCTGGCTAGCCACGTTCCTCCGAAGTCTCGTACCGCCACTACGCTGTAGCTTTTTTATGAAAGCTGTCAGATCATTAGTGCTGAAGCGTCTTTCCAGCAGTATTGTTTATTCCATCATTGCGCGGCGTCTACCCATGTCCCCTCGGGTATCTTTCAGTTGCGGGATGAGCGAAACGAGGTGTATTTCAAGTTTGAACTTATATTACTTTCACTGACGTGATCTTTCCCTCCTCCTTTTCTCTGCCTACTCTTCCGGTCCCAGTTGTCGGCGGGCGCCTGATGTAACACATGTGCTGTATTTCGTGTTGGCGAGCTCGGTAGTACGTGCATATTGGTCTCATTTCAAACTCTACTCACCTGATTCTTTCTCGAGATCTCAACAAGGCAAGTTCTGGCCACTGACTCGGAGTCTTTTCGCCGGCCGAATGTGGGTTTTGGTTTTGGTTTGTTTCCCTGTCCGCTTTAGATGCTGAACTGACTTAGGGTTTATTTGTAGTTTCACTCTCCGTGGTCGCCCGATCGTGTTTTAGACTTGAAGCGCTCCCATCGACTCCGGTGATCTTCAGACTGACTTGGTTTCCTTGGAGCTGAGCTGGATTCTTTCATAAACGTTCTGAACACCCTTTATGAGGATTTCGGAGATTCTATTGTGTTGCGCAGTCAACCCGATTGTAATTTCTGCCAAAAGTCAACTTGAATCAACTCGATTGTATTCGCACACTCAGGATGATTGTATTCGCTCCCCACAGTGATATATACGATCAATAGGTCCAAGTGATTTACATGCCGAGACGCCGCCCTAGAGCAGTTTTCAATGGCACACGAACCCAAATCGGACTTGAATTCGTACAGGAAATCGATGGCGAGATACAAAAGTTCCTGAACCTGCAAGACAAAATTTCCAATGTTATGTGCAGGAGCTGAGGGGCTGTGAGGCTGTGAAAATCGGTGAGCCCCGCGCCCGGGATGCTCGTCGCTCGATGTAATAATCTTGGCCTGACTTGCGGGGATTCTCAAGTCCATGGCTCATTCGACGAAGCTTGAGCATTAGCCTTGCTGTCAGGATTCACTCAGGTAAATCTGCCGCCCAGTCTTTGTCCTCGGACTCGGAAGCAGTCAAGAAATTTTAGAATGACGCTGAATTAAAACGACTGAGCCAGGGATCCAGAGAGGTCAAGTAAAAACCTTGTGAGATTGTGTAGCTAAAATGACGAGGGGTGAAGCAGCACAGCCCACGGTTGGGGTGAGACCACTGGAGGTGGTCCGTGCACAACGCTTTGGTTGAGTGTGGCCGTGTTGTTTCATCAATTTTCGATCTCTTGCGATCTTATGTCATCCAGTGCCAGGCTGCGACAATTCGAAGTTCTCTCTCTCTTTACCCACAAGACATTTCACATTCCGATTTGTCTTGCGCTACAACCACAAATCATACGTTAATATGGTGAAGCGAGAGTTGCCGCCGGCCAATCTGGATCTCACCCCTCGCCTCACCCCGTACCCCATCCTCACACTCCCCAACGAGATTACGTCCCAAATTTTCGTCCATTGCCTTCCAACCCACGGACGTGTGCGGCCTTCGCGCCAGGCGGTACCCCTTCTCCTTGCGCATATCTGTCGGCAGTGGAGGGATATCGCGCTCTCCACCTGGGAGCTTTGGAGCTCTTTGGATATCTCCTCCCAATTGGTGCGGGGTAAAGAACTCCGGGCGGAAGTTGCGTATCCCGGGGATCACTCGTTGATGGCCAATTGGCTTTCCCGCGCCAAGGGACACCCACTGTCGCTGACGGTGCGATACCATCGCAGCCCAGTCCCTTCACTAATTCTCTCCCTTATCCCCGCCTTTTCTGCACAACTCTACCGCCTGGAGCTTTATTTTTTGATGGCGGATTGTTACTACCTTCACACCGTTAACAGCTCTTTTCCTCGCCTTGAAGTAGTAGCATTGGAGGCAAATGTGAGGGCGGCACACAGTGTCACCTTCTTACGGGACGCCCCTAACTTGCGAACACTGCGTCTCTTAGGTGGCCTGCAGCTGTCTAATGTTGAACTTGGATCATGCGCCCTCCTCACCAGTCTTGAGGTTCATTACGATGTGTCGTTTACGGAGTGCCTCGAGATTTCAGCCCGGTTTCCCCGACTCAGAGAATTGGTAATATCCATTTATGGAACTCAACCCGCACTGTCACAGCCGACAACAATTCCCCACCTTACATCTCTGACGTTTCGCTATGCCGGTGATTTACCACTTCTCACTCTTCCTCACCTCCACCGCCTTCAGGTGTTCCATTGCACCCGCACCAATGTCCTGCTCTCCTTAATTTCACGATCAACGTGCGTCCTCCAGCATCTGAATCTTCGAATCGGCGAGTGGTCGGCGGACGATCTGCTTGAATGTCTCCAAGCCGTCCCTTCACTTGTCACACTCGCTGTTGATATCAACCAGAACAACCATCTCGTATCCACATTGTTTAATCAGTCGCCGTCGATGTTGCCGTCTCTTGCACACCTCACCATCTCCACCTGGCGATTCGAATTCGATTACACTCCTTTAATTATGTTCTTGGAATCCCGACGTACTCCAAACATTGACCGGGGCGCGTTGACCTCATTTCAGCTGGACCGGTGCATGGGTATAGGCGATTGGACCTGGCTTCCCAGGACATGGCAGAAGTCGCGTCTCCAAATGCTCATCGCGGAGGGCCTCCATCTCCGCTTTGGCTTTGACGGAAACTATTGGCCCGAGGAATCAAGAGGTGAGACGCCCTTCCTTGATAAACAATACGGCGATGTCTAAGCCTTTTTACAGATGAATGTAAAAGTTTTCCCTGATCAAGTCGCTTACTTCGCCAAGACTCGGTCTATGAATATCGAAATTAGATAGGAAAAGCCCCCGCTTTATTGTCTTTTCATGCTTTTCATCGTCATATATACCTGACTGTTCATCGACGATCAACCCGTGTTCAACGGGAATGAACAGAGCTTTCACGCAATGGCATATATCTATTCTGGTTTTCTTCCTTCGACGCATTCTCCGTGTACATTGCTAAAATATCTTCCAAGTTAGGCAGCGGCCGATGTCTTGCTACATAAAACGATGCTTTAAACCGGGTGATTGTTCCCTTGGTCGGGCATGATTAGGGTGAAGATTGTGTTTGCACTACGGATAAAAGATATCGCCAGTTCCTCGAGAGACATCTCCTTCGTGTGCACCCCCAGTACTTCTCAGGTGGTATTGTGCTACAGTTCGTCTCGACTGCTCTATGTCATACTAACGTTCCCTCCCAAGTTGACTACCGTCATAGTGAGTGCACCACTTCGTCGCGTGGCTCGCCTCACCGCCGAGTACATACTATAATGTACACCATGTTAGCGCTGGAGGATTCAACGCTGGCAATCTAATTTATATATGTATGCCTAAAAGCTGTTTTTTATTTGGGGATTACATTCACTTGAGGGCCGTGGATGGGAAGCCCAAGTTATTCTTGTCGCGACAACCACAGATGGAGAACGTGAAGTTCAAAGCACTGTGTGGTATCAAATGCTCTGAAACTTGCGGACATGAACCGAGCTCCCCGAAGCGTTCATCCGTGCTGTGTGTATATCAATTTCTTGCATCCGTTACTTGCGACGGTAAGTTCAACTGAACAGGCCGCTGGTTCCCCGATGTCGCTGCGTTGGGCCTGAACTTTGAGATTGCGTGGAGTAAGCTCGCTGCTCCTCTTACCTCATTATCCTAAATTTTAGCGCAGATAACCAGGTCATTACATGATGCTTCGCCGCCACCAGACTTGATTTTAGGGCAACTAAATAACCATAGTATTCGACCACGTTTAAACTGCCGTTGTCCCGCCGCAAGTGCTAAACTACCGCGTGGAAATTAATGTCACCTTCAACTTGCGTTCAAGAAGGGTTAGAGATCGACTCATTCTCGCAACATTCTCGTCCCAGTTTCGCCAAATTATTCAAGTAATATTTCAGAAGCGGGGTGTTGAACCCACGAAAATAATCCTATTGCAATAGAGGAAACACTCCATCCGAATCCACAAAACTGGACCAACCTATGATTCTCAACTCCATCCTGTCACCAGTTGCACCTAAAGACGCAGCCCATTTAGTGATTTTTAATGAATTAGGCGGACAAATTCGGGGTGCTGACCTGTAAGACGAGATGATATCATTGAACGGCGCGTTCTGGTTTCCATTCGCATCGATGAAGCCCTGGCTGAGGTCCTGGACACCGGGGAACGCGATGGGGCCCGACCAGGCGGGGATGCCTGCGCCTGAAGTCGCACAGCCGTGTGCACTATGGGGTGAGATAGGTGAGGACCGAACTTGAGAGTGGATACTAGGTAAACGCACTTGAAAAGCTGGCAACGTTGGCCTTGGTCTGCGAATATGAGGGTGAGGATATGCATTAGGATGACAAACATGAGACATACCAGGACCGAAGCTTGAGACTTGGTTGTCGAGATCCACGCCAAGGTCTATGCATCCGCCGTTGAATTCTCCAGTGATACCAACACAGTAGCCAGAAAAGAAGGCCGCGTTGCAGAGGAAGCTGAAGATAAAGATCTAGTTAGTGTTTCGTTTTTGAATCAATGCAAGCTGTCCTTACACAGTGCCAAGGGCGCGCTTGTCGGTATGCTAATCATAATTTGCTGTCAGTCTTTGTTCTGTTGTGAATATATTCATGCCCTTACCACGATCGTGTCGTTCCCCGCCATATAAGCCTGGGCGTCGATGAATTTGTCGACATGGGCAGGGGGGAAGCTACGAGGAACCGTTGCTGCGTAGACGACGCTGCAGAGAGCCAGGAGGGGGATGCTGAACTTCATGACTGTGGAGTACTGCGAAAAAACCTTGAAGAATCTGAATGGTGCTGGAGATGAGATGCGTTTTTCAGGAGACTTTATACTCCAGTAGAAGCCGTTCACGGATAGAATGAGCCAGCGCCGAGAAGTTCCATCGAAACGATTCTTGTCCGGCGCGGACTAGAATGCCAATTGCCTGCGTACCTTGGAACCCCAGAAGAACCACGCTCAGTGGGCGCCCTTATATCCCTCCGGGTATATCCTTGAAAGCAAATCGTTAGGAAATTCAGACGATTCTATTCAACTACCGGCATCGCATCAGGCACAGAGACGGATCGACTTGAGAGAGTTGATTGCTTGCCCAACTTGGAATCTTTGGACCCACATCAAGATGCTCCGGACCTGTCGGCCTGGGGGCGGTCCTCTGACAGCCTTATTAGGGTTAAGAAGGAGAGAAATAGCGCTGATAGATGTGGCGAATCAACCCTGGGCCACAGACATGGCGTTGCGCGGCAAAGTCTATTGGAATGGCTAGCAGAGACCCGAAGGACATCGGTGTGGCTTACTTGTGAGGATACGGAATTAAAAGCCGGAACATCCGCCGGGAACGGAAGATCGGCCAGATCCCCGACGGCGCATTTCGCGAGCGCGGAAACCTGTGTGGCTGAAGCGCATGCTGGCAGCGAGTAACCATATTGGAATGGCGATGGATGCCGTACTCCCGCCTGTTTTACCGTACATTTTGTTTCTCCCGCTGAGCCAGTCGTTGTGTGAGGCGGTTACTGAGGCGGCGCACACGAAGGCTTCAACTTGAAGTTCAAGGAGGTGCAGTTGGTGATGGGATCATTCATCAGTGGCAGTGTTTGCTTGATCCACGGCGGACATTGTACTGTCACTTTCCATTAGTCATGTTACAGTCACCTGGACTGTCACTTGTTGAACAGAGCGTATTCGCACCTGCCTCAACGGCATATTTTGGCAAAATTTGATGAGATCTGTCAGAAATTTGATGAACCTCAAATGGCATGCGTGACTCGGCAAGACGAAAGCGCGTTACTGTGATAACCGGCAAGACACCGCAATTGTAACGGTGCGGGTTCTTCCGAAACTAAAACAAGGCACAAACAAGGGGATAGGGGGCAGAGTTACTGGCGTTGGAAAGACGACCAAATAGATTTTACAAGGCTAACTATATACTCTACTAACCGATTCCCCAGTAAGTAAACATCTGGAACCTTCGAGTCCGTCAAGACGCCGCCCTTCACATACCATCACGGACGGGCATCATTGCCGCCGGACGGGTTAGGCGACGAAATGGGGAGATCTCGCCCAGCGCTGCTACATTATCCCCCTTCTAGCGCAGGAGGTACAACTGACGCGGAAATATTTGCAGAGCGGCGTGGGCGGCGTGTCTTGGGAACGTGAACTGGGTCGAGGCGGTCAGCTGGTCGGGAAACACGTCCAGAACGTGTTGAAGTTGAAGTGGGAGGAGTGTAATTTGCGCGTAAATTCTCGCGCACTGGTGGAGGTGTTGGAGTGCGACGAGGAGCTTGAGGGACGGCGGCAGCAGTTGGGGCCGCCGGGAGATCTGGAGCGGGAGGAGAAACAGTGGAGATAGAAGTAGAAGGAATGGAATCAGTCACCGGATATGTTTGATCCAGAATGACGCGTTGTGGGCGAGGAGCACGCGGGTGACGACGGTGGAAACGTTCGAGCAGCTCGTCTGCGGTGCGTGGGATATCGGAGAGGGGAATCCAGGCGTCTTCGTCCTCGGACACGTCACGGAAGCGTACGAGGTACTCGTACCTACGTCCAGTCTTGCGCGCGTCAAGGATCGCCGCAATCTGGGTCGCCGGGTCATCCTCGGGTGGTAACTCGAAAGGGTGTGGTTCTGCGTGTGGGTGAAACTCGGACGGATCATTGTAAGGTTCAAGGAGCGAAATGTGGAAAACGGGGTGGAGGCGTGAAAGGTAAGCAGGAAGACGTAGCTTGAAAGCGCGCGTTCCAACGGCACGTTCTATGGGGTAAGGACCGAGACGACGGTGATCCAGCTTGTCGGACGGTCGCGTAGTCTTGATGTTGCGCCGGAGGAGCCAAACGAGCTGGCCAGGTTGGAGTTCGGGAGAAGGATCGTGGCGTCGATCATAAGCACGGGCTTGAATTTCCTGTGCATGCTTCAACTCAGCACTTAACTCGGCGTGGATGCGCTCGAGTCTTGTAGCCAAGTCAGCCGCAGCCGGAACCGTGTTGGGGGTCGTATCCGTAAGTCGGGGCTCGAAGGTTGGGTGGAAGCCGGAGTTGGCGAAGAAAGGAGACTGCTTCGTTGAAGAGTTCTCCACATTGTTGAAGGCGAACTCAGCGACGGGCAGGTAGTCGACCCAGTCATCTTGTTGATAAGAGACGTAGGCGCGAAGATAGGTCTCGAGCGTCTGGTTGGTACGCTCGGTAAGACCATCCGTCTGCGGGTGATACGCTGTAGACGTGCGCGCATCAACCTGCAAAAGACGGGTGAGCTCTGACCAAAATTGAGAAATGAATACTCCACCGCGGTCAGAGATAATGGACTCAGGGAGTCCATGGTAGCGAAAAATCCGATCGAGGAATAGCCAGGCGAGTCCGGGAGCTTTGATCGATTCGTTGCAGGGAATGAAGTGTGCGGCACGGGTTAGGCGATCGCACACAACCCAAATGGAATCGTAACCGTGGGAAGTCGGAAGTTTGACGATAAAGTCCATGGAAATCGAAAGCCAAGGGCGAGACGGAATATCGAGGGGTTGGAGAGGCCCATAAGGACGATGTCGGACGGCCTTGATCCGAGGACAGATGTCGCACGCTTCGACATAGCGGCGAACTTGGGTGTACAAACCCGGCCACGAATAATCTCGGTGCACATTTTGGAAAGTGCGTGTGCGGCCGGGATGTCCTGCGATGATGGAATCATGACGTGAGCGCAGAATATCTGTACGGAGGGATTTGGGAACAAAGAGACGCCCCTTGTGAAATACCATCCCATTTTCGGCGACAAAATCGGGGTCGCCGCGGGCTAGCGCTTCGCGCCATTCCGAATCGGACTCCCACTCGCGTTGAAAACGCTGCAGGAGCTCGGACGAGTCAATCGAAAGAGTGGTGAGGGCGGGAATTGAGGCTGAGGGGGTAGAAGTCGAAGGCCGGAGAGTACGATCTGGGAACAGGAACTCGGTGTGATAGGGCTTGAGAAGCGTTTTGAACTGTGCTTCGAGAGCCTCATCCCCCTTCTGAGGGACGAAGTCCGGGCATCGCGATGGAGCGTCAGCAACGTTCTTGAAACCGGGACCCCAGGCGAGCTTGAAGTCAAATTCTGAAAGAAACATAGACCAGCAAACCTGGCGGCGGTTCAAGACTCGAGTAGACATGAAATACTCAAGATTTTTATGGTCCGAAATCACAGACACAGGTTGAGCAGTGCCGAGGAGCCAGGCGCGCCTATCACGGAAGGTATCCACGACGGCGAGGAGCTCCTTGTCGTACACTTCGTAGTTGATTTCGGCTGGGGAAAATTTGCGGGAGTAATACGCGACAGGGTGAAGTATCCCATCGTCGTCAGGTTGCTGGAGGACGCCAGCAAGCGCAAAGTCGGAGGCGTCGGTCGCAAGAGTGCAAGGTCGAGTCGGGTCGAAGTGTCGGAGTACGGGTTGGGAGATTAAGGCAGACTTGAGTTTGTTGAAAGCCTCGCGCGCGAGGTCAGAGAAGCAGAAGGCGATATCCTTTTTACAAAGGGAAGTCAGTGGAAGGGCAATAGAAGAGTAATGGTCCACGAAGCGTCGATAAAAATTTGTGAAGCCCAAAAAGGACTGGATATCTTTCACGGAACGCGGCTCCGGCCAGTTACGAACGGAGTCGAGCTTCTTGGGATCCATTTTAATACCGTCCGCGCCGATTACATAACCGAGGTAAGTAACCTCGGACCGGTCGAACTCGCATTTCTCCGGATTGGCGAAGAGACGCGCGCCCTGAAGCCGGTCGAGCACTTTCTTGACGTGCTCGTCATGTTCTTCCTGGGAACGAGAGAAAATTAGAATATCATCAAGATAAACGACGCAAAAGACGTCAAGATAATCGCGCAGCGTATCCATAATAAAAGCTTGGAAGGTTGACGGTGCGTTTGAAAGTCCAAACGGCATGACAAGAGTTTCGAACAGCCCCAGTGGAGTGCGGAAGGCCGTTTTCCACTCGTCACCATCCTTGATACGGACGAGGTTGAAAGCGTTCTTCAGATCGATAACCGAAAAAACCTTGCAGCCTTGCGTCCTGTCGAGAAGATCATCAATAAGAGGTAGGGGATAACGGTTCTTCTTCGTAATTGAGTTCAAACCGCGATAATCCACACAGAGTCGAAGATCGCCAGATTTTTTACGGGCAAAAAGGATCGGCGCTGCCGCAGGCGAAGTTGAGCGTCGAATAAAACCCTTCTTGAGGTTTTCGTCGAGGAATTTGGCGAGAGCGTCACATTCGTCTTGCGAGAGGCGATACATCGGGCCGAAAGGAGGAGATTTGCCCTCTTCGAGGTCGATCGAGAGGTTGTAGGGCCGATGCGGCGGAAGTGTGTTCACTTCGACGTTGGAGAAGACAGTTGAGGCCCAGGGCATATATTTTGAGGGAAGTGCGCGCAGCGCGGAAGCGTCATGAGGGTCGTCGGGGTCGTCCGGAGCCAAGTCCGAGCTGAGAGTTGAAGGCGTCGAGCCCATCGTAGCAAGTTTGTAAAAAGGTGAATCTATGGGGTGGAATCGAATCAGTGAAATATCGTGATTCTTGGTTTGTTTTCGGAAACGGGAGGGGTTCAAAACTTGAATTTTGGGAGTGGGAGCAGGAACGGGGTGAGTGCGATCGAGGACAGCACGACCGAAGCCGTTAAGTCCTGTCAGCGCCGAGAGGAAGGAAGCAGGAGGGGATGTGCACATCAGAGGAGTTGGCGCGCTGTCCGCGGACGAGCGCAGGGACGAGTCGTTGGCCAAACGCTCATCATCGAGGGAAGGAGAAGTTGTATCTATTTTAGGTACATGCGGGGAAGGGGATACAGGAGGAGCGGAGTTCGAGGAGGGAATGGAGCGAAGAATAGGAGGAAATAACTCGCCGTTAAGACCGAGGCCTAGGCCGACAGAGGTTGCAGATATGGAGTTGAGGGGAGAGGAACCTGAGGAGAGACGCGCCAGACCGAAGCCTTGGGCACCCACACGCACAGGCTCCGAGCGAACAAGGTTGCAACAGGAGAGACTAAGATCCATGCCGGACCAGTCAATTGCCGGGTTGTGCAGGCGTAGCCAGTTTACCCGAGGATAACCGGATACCCGACAGAAACAACGCCGAGGCGAATCACCTCCGAGTGGGTATCCACAGAGAGGCGAGCAACAACGTCATGGGTGACCAGGCCGCCGGCGATCGGGCGATCGTCAACAGCTGTGATTGGGACTGGAACGTCCTTGGACACACGTGGGAGCGAATGCCTTTGGGCGAACCGGTCAGAGATACAGGAAGCGGACGCACCACAGTCCACTAATGCGAAAGTGCGAACAGGGGCGCGTCCCGGAATGGAGAGGAGGACACTAATAAAGAAATGATCTGGGGAATGAAAGTGAGAGTAAGAAGCGAAAATAAAGCGAGGAGGAACGTAATTTTGGGGTATGAAACACCCGTTTGTCGCACAAACGAACGCGGGCTTCGCGGCGAGAACTGGACGTGCCCTGTCGTCAGAAACCGAGAGCCCTAGGGCAGGAGTCGATGGACTCTCGGTCAGGCTTTTCCCGCCGAGGCAGGAGCAGCTGATCGCACGGCATCGCGCTTTTTCGCCTTGCTGGACTTGTTGGGGCAAGCGCTAGCATTGTGACCAACACCTCCGCAGTACAAGCAGAGGTTGAGCTGGCGGCGGCGGTCTTTCTCGTCCTGGGTCAGGGGACCACGAATCTTGACAGCATCGACTTCCATCGGAACGACATCGGAAGATGCTGCGGCAGACGTCGCAGAAGACACCGGGGGAGTAGACGCAGCCTGGCGAACTACGGGACGGGATGAACTCGCGGTTGAGCGCGAGCCGTGAACACGTTCACAAGCAGTGAGCTCGTCTTCGTGAAGGTCATTATCAAACTCGATAGCGAGTTTGACATAATCGTCGAATGTTGGCGGTTTAGGCCGAACACCACGGACGAGGTCCCGGACGGAAGTTTTAAGGCCTTCCTTGAATTGATCGAGCTTCGTCTGTTCAGAGAAGTCAACGTGCGGCAGGAGCTCACGAAACCTCGCCGCGTAAGACGCGCACGAGCCCGTTTGCTTCAGCGCTTTAATCTTGCGAAGCGCTGTCCGCGAATAATTCGGATCACCAAACTGTGAACGGAACGCAGCGAGGAAAGCGGGGAAATTGGAAAGGAGGTACGTATCGTGAACTTTGATGGTATAGTACCATGACTTGGGGTTGCCGTCCTTGAGGTACGTTGAGAAGTAGCCCGTTTTGTCGAGGTCGTCAGTCATGCGTTGAAGCCGGATGTTGGTTTCGACCTCGTCGATGAAGGGTTCGACGTCGGTAGTCGCACCAGAGAACATACGTGGCTCCCGAGCCTTGAGAGCCCGATCAGGTGGCGGTGCTCGGGGAACACTGACAGGCGTGGAAACCGGAGCGGAAGCCGAATGCGGAAGCGAGTTGGCAGAGCCGAGGATATTACCAAGTGCCTGGAGCGTGGCGGTCATCGTCTCCAGAGCGCGATTGGTGACAGCCTGCTGCTGTTGGGCGGCCATACGTGACTCCGCATTCTCGTTGCGGAGGTCGTGAAATAGTTGCCACAACACGGAAGCGTCGGACGCCGGGGTTTGTTGGGGTTGATCCGAAGAGGTGTAAGGGGACGGCGAGGTGCCAGTGGTGTCCCAGGTCGGGTCGTCGGTGCCGGAAACCCAACCAGGAGTGCCCTGCGGATCCATGAAAACAGATAGAGGAACGGGAAGACAGGTGACAAGGGGTGGGAGGAAAGTAGTGAGCGGAAGCAATGATACTCAGCTTGTAAGCCGGGGTTGATGGTCTTTCCAAACTGTAACGGTGCGGGTTCTTCCGAAACTAAAACAAGGCACAAACAAGGGGATAGGGGGCAGAGTTACTGGCGTTGGAAAGACGACCAAATAGATTTTACAAGGCTAACTATATACTCTACTAACCGATTCCCCAGTAAGTAAACATCTGGAACCTTCGAGTCCGTCAAGACGCCGCCCTTCACATACCATCACGGACGGGCATCATTGCCGCCGGACGGGTTAGGCGACGAAATGGGGAGATCTCGCCCAGCGCCGCTACAGCAATTAGCGCGACGCGTCGAGATGGTTTGCACCGCACTTCATATGGATACCTGGTATGCAGGCTGGCAGTTATATTGGAAGCTGCACTTGTCCATAGCGTAGGGCAAGGAGCTGGAGCGACGCGTCAATGTGTACGCGCGCCGAGTGGTGACATCACGTTCACATCAGTCACTCATCAGTCATGGTCTAACGCCGGTGCCGATGCTTTGGCGCCCGGCAGACCTTTGAGTGGGTGATAGGATCAGGGCTCAGGAACGGTTGTGACAGTAGATACCTTGCCACGAAGTTGCAAATAAGGTATTTCTCTGCTAGTTCGTACCTGTTTGTCGTCGGACTTGATGCATTCGAAAGCTGGAGTTGTGTGCTATGATATTCTGCACACAGCTTGAGCACGTCAATGGCGAGAGCAATAAGATATCGTGCCGAGTCCGGAATCCCGGCTATTGTGGTTGATTTTGTTCAAAATCCCATAGAACTCATGTTTGACTGGGCAGATTCTTTCCGGACCTGTAATGGAGACCAAAATATGCTCCCCAAACACGGATTGAAATTTGACAAGAAACGCAGAACATTCGAGCTTCTGCCAAACTATATCGGAGTTTGAATTTACTGTTGGCCCTCCTGCTGCAATTCGGGGTGATTTGTTTATTCACATTTATATGACTCTGAAGGCTCATGCACTCACGGTAGCTTCCACGTTGAGGTACGGCCAAAATACCCCCAGTCAAGCATGATTTTGAGCAAAAATCAAAAACAACAATAGTGGGATTGACTGGCGTGATATCTTATTGGTGTCTGCATCATACTCTTCCAGACTTTTGCAGAATATGATCGCACACACCTATAGCTTTCGAATTCACTTAGTCCGACGGCAAACAGGTAAGAACTGGCAGAGAAATAGCTCATTTTCGTGTCACACAATATCTACTGTCACCGAATCAGCCGCCGTCACCACAACGGGCTGCCGGGTTGCCGAAGCATCGGCACCGGCGTTCAACAAATGACACTGTAGCATGACTAATGAACAGTGACAGTACAATGTCCGCCGTGTGATCGCCGCTTGGATCCTCCACTATGTGAACGGATCTCAGATCTGTCATGACGTGATTTGGCTGACGCTTGGAACAAGTTGCAGCAGCATTCTGGCATCTCCTCCGACGGCCGAGGGGTTGCCAGCTTACGCGTCTTTTCCCGCCCTAAGCGCCACACATTCTCCCTTTGGTTGAACAACGCTGTCGACTTCATTCTAAGGGTATTAATGCGGGCATCGGCCCAGCGCGCATCTTTGAAACTGTAAGCTAGTGTTTTGATTTCCGCATCAAGACCCATTGCGTCGCCCTTCACATAAATCCTCGCTCGCTCGGTTCACGGACTAACCACCAAGTTCCCCTCCAAAATGAGGATCGCCTCAATCTTATTCTCGCTTGGAGTCGCCCAGTTAGCTCTTGCCTCTTCATCCCGCATCCCGGACCACGTCTATCACATTCCTTCTGCACTGCAAAACACTTCGAGCCAGGCGCAGTTCATCTCATCTTCGACAGGCCCGGATGCCCCTAAGGTGCATCCGATTAACGGCTCCGCCTTCGACTGGTGGTACTTCGACGTCGTGTCGACTGATTCACTCGCATCTGTTGTCGTCGTATTCTACACCACCTCCGCCGCTGCTTTCCCGTTCCTCGGGCCTTTGAATTCGGCCGTCGTCGCTCAGATATCCGGATCCTTTGCCAACGGGACTCTGTTTACTGCCATGGTTGAGGGGGACGCCGCGACTGTTGAGGTAAAAGAAAACAGCGGTACAAGCGGCGCGTGGCATGGGACAGGCTTCACCTGGATGTTTGACCCAGCCTCGGGATATTCGATCAGCATCGATGCACCGGAAATTGGAGTGGTTGGCACCATTAGCTTCAAATCTGTGAGTGCCATGATCCTATCCGTCAAACGGAGCTAATGCGGCTTGATCTCTAGGCTGCACCAGCACACTACCCGTGCGGGCCTGTTGCCGTCGGGCAGAACTTAGAAGTGGGACCGAACATTGGCTGGGCAAACGCAATTCCCGACGCCGTATCTGCCGTACATCTGACCGTCAATGGAACCAAACTCGCGTTCACGGGCGCAGGGTATCACGACAAGGTGCGCAGTCTCAACCAATTTTTTGGCCCACTCCTGATTATTCTCCTCGGGACCTCCAGAACTGGAGCGACCAGATTTTCCAGCAAAATGTAGCGTCCTGGTACTGGGGCCACGGGCGCGTCGGCGCATATTCGATCGTCTGGTTCGACTTCCTCGCTCTGAACGGCACGGAGTACGTCAGTGCCTACGTGGCCAAGGGCGGCAAAATTGTTGCCGCCAGCTGCGAAGCTACGAGCATCCGGGTGAGGCCCACGGGGCAGAACGCAACTTATCCACCCGTTATCAGCACAGGAAACCCGTCCGGTTATAATATCTCGCTGGCCTTATCTGAGCACTGGGCTCTGGAGCTGAACGTCAGCGTGGTGCTTCAAGTCGCTTCGACTCCTGGGCCCGTTTATACGCGCTCCTTGGGCACTATTTCTGGTTCCGTTGTGCCCGTTGGTGGGGGGGTAGCGAAGGAGAGCATGACTGGGGTTGCGTTGTTCGAACAGTTCAAGTTGACCGTTTAGTTTACTGGTTTTTATTCGAAGTGACTTAGATCCCGATGTCTCAATAAACACCCACCACTCATGCTATTGCAGGTTTTCCACTCGTGATTATTGAGTGTGATGACTTTCACTTTGTGTTCGGTCCGAGCTTCTATGTTTTTGATTCGAACAGATCGAAAATAATTAAATATTCTTTCACGCGGATAGAAACTAAGGACAGTGACATGCTCAGTAATTGAGTTTTGATGGATTACAAAAATGCAGTAAGATTTCAAGAAAACCAGAATTTTGAGGTCACAAGTTCGGAGAATTGAGATTTCACCAAGATGGATCCATGTCCAGACCTGCGTCACCATACTCAGGCAAAATTGACGGGTCGGCATGTTCCTTGAATGTGTATCGGACTACGAAACAAATATCAGGCAGTTGTACAGCGAGACAGACGAGCCACATACAAATGCGATGATCTCCACAGTCAAATACATGACCGAAGTAATTCTCAGCGTGCGCTGCGTCCTTCGGCCAGCAAGGATCATCGTCGGCGTAATCGTCTTCATCGCTTTCAGAGTCGTCGCTCCTGGATTCGTCTTCATCGTGCTCGATTGCACCGCCGTAGTGAGCCCAAAACGGATCCTGAGATCTTGGAATTTTAGCCCTGCGGTAGCCGTACGCCTCGCCATTGCGGTCGACGTAGTCGCACGTGGTTGAAACATAAAGCGCACTGCGTTCGGCGTCCCATGTCATGCCGGTCACCTCGTTGTTGCCTGTCGAAAGTTCGTACACCATTTTTCGAGCGCGGATATCCCAGAGTCGGACCACTTCCTCGTGCGCCGCGCCAGTGAATACGGCTGTCACGATTGATCTTCAGATATGCGCATCAAATGGAGAGAGTACGACTTGCTTGGGATACCGTCAGGATGTACGAACGCTAGGCCCGCGCAGTGGTCTTGCTCTGAGCCAGCAATTAGAGTGAGAACTGGAAGAGGGAGCCTGTGATCGTAGAGGCGCGCATAGCTATCGTCCGAACCCGTCAAAAAGATATTGGGCTCAGAAATGCTGGTGGAAAATGCTCTCGTTTCGCCCCCGTGTCCGAGATAGCGAGCCACCGTTTTACCGCCATGCTCAAGATCCAACGAAATACACGAGTAATCTTTGGATTTGGCTGGATCTGAGCCGCATAGCATTGTCGTTGCGACAAGAGGATGCGGATGCCACTTTGCCGGCGCGACGTTGCTATCGGCAAAATTGATAACGGTCGTGGGCTCGCTTCCCGAGGAGTCTTCCAACACATCTTCTTCATCTCTCGACGAGCCTGAGATATCGAACCTACGGCCGACCCGCGCACTTCCATCGGGACCGTGAGTTTTGAGCTCATCAAGATGCCAGACACCAGCGGAGCCTTTCCCGGCTCGGAGAAAGCGACCGGGGGCGAGAACATGGAGTGGTCCACGGTGGTCGCTAGTATGGAGGGTGTGGGTTGGAAATGCCGAGTCGTATGTCTCCCCGGTCTGCGCATCCGCCCATGCGTAGGACTTGACCCGGTAGGTGTCAGCGACAAACATGAGTTTTCTCTGCTCATCAGTGGTTGCCCAGTACGCTATTTCTGTCAGCCCTACATCAACGTGTCCTGAAATGAGAGGAAATTTTTCCTTGGGGGCGGCATCCTCATCGAGCCGATAATAAGTGAGCGAGGGGCTGCGGTTTTTCCATCCACCCATGCACGGAAGCACGAGGCAGCTACCGTTGTTGACAAGGCCGATCGGCAAATTGATAGAGTCGCTGGAGATCTCGCAGCGCGCCTGAAAAATGGCATCCATCAGAGGAGTCGTAGAAGTGAGGCCCGTTATGCCATTGTTGAAGCGAGAGAGCGGAGTGCTTAATGTATGTGGTCGCGGCGTTGTATTCCAGTGGTAAGGAAGACGCGGCATCAGATTCGGATCATCGGGGCCTGATAGTTGAGATTGGTTTCAGCTCGCTAGACGGAATTGCGATATCCTACGCTTCATGGTCCCCTCTGCGATCCATTCTTCTATCTGCTTCAGCAGCCCACTCATACGATGCGCTACGAGGACATTTATCCGTTTTACGTTTTACCGGAGACTGCTTGCGACGTACAATAGATATTCTTGTCCTTCTGAGGCCCTGGCAGCATAGGATACTCATCCGAATGCGCAAACGATGGCAAGAAGCTAAATTCGAGTTTCTCGAAGCCTAGTTCAATCGCCTCGTTAATGGTTTGACTTGCCCTGTCTATGACTGTGGCAGTGGCTGGATTCGTGGCATCTTGAGCACACGCCGCGCGCACAAGATCGCAAACTTCGGCCAGGATGCCCAGGAAACAGAGATGCTCGCGAGAGTCAGATTCTATTGCCTTTTCATCCGCAGCAAAGTCGTGGAGTTTTTTCTCGAGTGCAATACAAGCCTCGTCGGCCGCATTCACTGTCAAAGCCATGGTGCTTGGAAGAGGGGTGAGTACAAGGAAAGTGACGGCAATTCCCGAAATGTCACATCTCTCTTGTCACTCTAGCACGTGAGTAGGAACCAGAGCAAACTTAGAGTGGAACGTTGCTTATCGCGTCTGGCCACTGGCTCCATGTCTCGGCGCCATCTACCTGCCACGGCTTATGCTTCTTTCTCAACGCTCAAACTTCGGCCCTTCCTCTTTGATTGACTCCTGAGTCAGCTCAATTCGCAGCTAGTGAGGGTTGTCCGGGCAAAACCCTCAATTTTGGCCTCAAAAAGCTTATGTTCGGCTTGACTTGGGCCGCAACCTTCCAGCCAATCAATGCTGGGCTCGTCGCCGCGGGTTCGCGCCACGGCGGAAATCCCACGGGTCTGTCGGCGGAGGGCGGGGACCTCATCTGTGTGTACCCTCTTGCATACCACATTATTTGGGCTCATTTCACGCCATAGTGTATTTCGGCCTCGTGTTCTGGAACGATGCAGAAGACGACGCGGTTCTGAAATCAAAAGTGCAGGAACACCTGACCTGGGCGCGCCAAACCGCCAGCCAGCGCGGACTCCTGAACCGCTTCATATACATGAACTACGCGCTCGGAACGCAGGACGTTATGGCCAGCGTGGGGAATGAGAACTTGGAGAGAATCAAGAGAATCAAGATGCGCTATGATCCCCAGAACCTGTTTGGGAAATACTGGGTGGGCGGATTTAAACTGTAGATGTGCACATACATGAGCGATGGGGTCCCCACCATTCCGGTGTAGTAGTCGACTAGTCCGTAGTCGGTAGTAGGTCACCGATGTTGTAGATTAGTCATCATCCTACCTTTTGTCCGTGTCCACGACGTCCGCTCTCGAGGCAGCCAGCTCTGGCGTCGCCACCGGGAGTCGTAGTTGTATGGTTGACTTGTGAAGCATCCGCTGAGCGTTATTCTGCTCTTTCGATTTCACGGTTGGATCTCTCGAGCTTCCAAAATGGAAGGATCGGAACTTCCTGGTGGACGAGCACCGATTCTGGCAAATGAGCAAACCCGCGAACCGGCTGCTCCCGCATCCTCACTGCCGTAGGTGTTCATTTTGCTTATGTTTGAGACGACCACTGGCATGTTGTACCTCGCAAGAGCACTCTGCGCGGGGCGGTGCTTGTAAGTACGCGGCGGGAAGCGATCACATCACAGACCGAGTGTGACGACGCACCAGCGCTCCAAAACGCCTGGTGGGGCAGGCTGCTCTGTGGGATTGGATGTTCATGACTCATGAGTGGCATGAGGCGCGAGCAAGACTAGTCGGCGCACCAGATGATAAGCCACAGCACCGGAGGCCCACCGCACAGGGAGCGCGCAACCTGTCCCTCGTGGTGGCCTTGGCGAGTCGAGTTTGAGGTTGGTTGCGCGACTACTAGTGGCTGACGCCTAAGAAGCAGCTGTGCGAGGACGCGCCTGGGATTGGTGGCATGCGATATGGTGATTGCGCATCAAGCTCTACGACATATTGAAAGTTGACCACGAGGGCAGAGCACGGGAGCGAGTTTGGGCGATAGGCCTCACACTGGAAAATGAGAATTTTCAGTGCGGCTGACAACGTTCCTGAAATGGGTAGTTTCGGGCTCAAAGTAGGTAGAGCTGAAACTGCACCTGAAATGAGAAACTTCAGAACGAGCGAAATCAAAGCGTAAACTAGCTTTGTTTTCGGCCCTGCCGAAAGCATTAGTTTCGGCTGTGATTTCGGCATCGCTGAACGTGCTCCCGAAACTAATAGTTTCAGAAGGAGCTTCAGCATATCGTAAACTAAGGACTTCAGGAACCCCGAAACAATAAGATTCGGATGGAATTTCGGCGAGTTCGAAACAACTGCCTAAAACAACAGTTTCAGCGAGCCCTACATTAATCTGCAGCTCACCCGCAGATCATCTGCGGACACGTCGCCGCTCACCCTCATCTCTAAAATGCGAAGAAACATACATCTGAATTTTAGCCAGGACGTGAGCACAGACGATCCTAAAAAATACCCATTTGTCGCGATGGAAATCTCGAGGAACAGTGCGCGCCGACGGACGCAGCGCAGGCTCTTGCACTGCTCTCTAAACGTACGAGCACAGAGCAGGCCAACACACTGGCATTTGCGGCTCCAGACGCCCGGAGCGTGAAGCGATGACACGTTATAATTAGCCAGAGAGGAGGATTGCATGTTAATCCAGCGATGAGCGTCCACACTCTGCCAAAACTGCGTTGAGAGAGTGGAGTGGTTTTGTCGATGAAAAAGACACCTAAACGTTTCATATCGTCTTTGCGCCTTCTAAATGGACATGAAAAACCGCCCTGATGAGGTGAAGGACTAGAATCCCTACAGAGAGAATCCAGAGCAGGTAAATATGCAGTGCGCGGGACCAGCTCCGGCCGACGTATTAAACCCCCACTGCTGAGCGCGCACCGACACAGTAACTGTGGGGCTGTCGGTGGACGATGACAAAGCAGCGCGTGGGGAGAAGGCGGTTCGCGTGCTTCGCCTCTCCGCTCGACGGACTAGCAGGACGCACCGCAGCAGCCGCTGTCTCCGACCCGCTCGCGGACGGCGACGCGTCCGCTGGGTCGCTGGATGCCGCGGACGCCGCACCTGTCGTCGCCGCCTGAGCTGATGGCCTTCTTCCTATCCACCACGGGCGGCATCGGCGGCGGCGGCTACCAGTGCCACTGAAATGCGATACCAGCAAGCAGGAGATGAGGGGACGCACGGATTCGTGGGAAGTCGTTACTGCGGGCTGACAGTGCGAGGAATATACCACGAGAAGTCCCATGTCGTCATCCACTTGGAGCTGTTGCACTTGCGTTTTGTCCATTGGCTGCCATGTGCGAGTGGGCTGAAGTGCGCAAAGTTCCGGATGGCGGGGATGATGAGAACGGCGGCGATCCGCAGGCGCACGCGGGGACGCAGCGGCGATGTCACGGGGTCAAAGACCCCCGAGAGGAGGAGGATGGCGGAGTAGAGCGGCGCGGGGAAGTAGTGGTGCAGGAAGAGCTGGCGGCCCGTAGGGTAGAAGGGGAAGTAGTGCAGAAACCAGCCGACAGACAGGAAGCCGCAGAGGGAGTCGTATTTCACCACTTTCCCTGAGGAAAAGTGAGGGATTAGGTTGGCGGAGGGTACGAGGGAGGCGCAGATGACCTTGGTGTTGTCGAAGCCTCTGTACCCATGGTTCGAGGAACCCTCGCACGAACGTGCTGAGCCACCACACCATCGGATTTCCGACCAGGTGAATTTGTCTGTGGTCCTTCACCCAGAAGGTCTGTAAAAGAGAGACAAGGTGTTAAAGGAGGGGGAAGGTTTCAGAGCAAGGCGCTCACGAGCCCGGGACGGAGGCGCGGCCACGACTCGGGACGAAATCGAATGTATGCCGATCCGTCACACCCGCGTTCGTCGTCTAAATAACTTGTTGCAACTCCCAAAGCTTGGCCAAGAAGCCGGGCAGCCGATAATTGACCTGGGCGGATTCTCCGGAACTACAGAAACGAGGGTCAGAAGAGCCGACGGCATGTGGGGGAGGGGAACGCACACAAAGGATGCGTCGCAGTCTCAACGAACAGCGAGTTCGCCATGACCGCGTTCTTATTGCACGTCACCTCCTGCTGCTCGAAGCGCCGCTCCGGAGGCCTGACCTCGTGCGAGAAGAGGTAGCACCCCGTGAGCGCGTGGCGCAGCCGGAACGTCGTGCGCAGTGTGCGCAGGTGGGTGCTCGACTCGTGGTCGGGTTTGTCGCCGTGAACACCCCTTGCCCTCCCCCACTATCACCTTCCCAAAAAGGGAAGTGCTTACAAATAAGATAAGATAATGCTCGCTCTAAGTAAATACCCCCCACTATGACATCACGTCACTTTCCCAGTACACTGAGATCCGAGTTCAGTACAAGTTCATTCAACTTCATTGTCTATTCAAGTCATTTTTTTAGTTTAATTTCCTGAAAAAAAAAGGGAATGTGTATTACAGTGTTTGCATAAAACCTTGGCCGCACCATTTTTTCCCCAAAATAAAATACCATATGTGGTGTCCGGCCAAGCGTCCGGCACCTTGCTCCACGAGCCAGATCCTGTGCTTCCTTTCCATTTCCCCCCCCCCAAAAAAAAAGGCACGGCCAAGGGTTCCTGCAAACACTGTAAAGGTCCATTCCAATCATTTCCTTTGTGAATTTAAGTTACAAAGAGCCTTAAGAAAGGTCAAGTTGACAATGGGCATGTTCTAAATTAAGTCACAATTTACACATCTGCTGCATTAATTTCAAGCCCAATTTGATGTCATTTCTGCTTAGTAGTCTTATTTATGCAAGCTAGTAGAGTAAAGCAGCATTGATGCTACAATAAAACGCTCAGATATATATTGGTGCCAGCTGATTTCTGTGGTGGGAGAGGAGAAAATGGAGGTAATAATTCGCGTTCAATATCCCTCTCCAGGGTACCGCCACCCCCTGGCGCAACTCGAGGAGTTTGCTCATGTCGTGCACTGAGTGCCACAGTGTTGCCCATTACAAGGATGACTGCCTCATCACTAACTCCGAGTCGTACAAGGCCCACTACGGACACACGACCACCGACGCCGCCTGGTACGCCCTCAATGACGACGGGAGCAGTAGCTCTACATCATCCTCCAATCCTGTGTACCGCGGTGCAGGTCGAGGTCCTGCTCGTGGATTTTATCGAGGCCCTGGCGGGAACCCGGGTTACAACGGCAGAGGTTTTTCTTATGGTCGGAGTCGTGGTAGCCCTTACACACGCTGGTAAACGATGATCACTACGTTCTGTAATCTATAATCTTGACCGCTGTAAATTGCCAATTTTTATCTTTGGCCTTTACCTATTTCCTGGTGACCAAGTCCATACAATCTCGGCAATTATTAGGCCACCTATTCACTATGGATCGGGGCATAGCGAGCCTTGCGCTGTATTGTAGACCTTCTACGACACCAAGCCTTCCGCTAACAGTGCACGAGTAACAGACCTATGTGCTCAACGACCAAATTTCAATCCATTCTTCAATGTCTGTTAGTCTCACCTCTAAATACAATTTGCATAAATTGAGGGATGCATTGAGATGTGAGGTAAATTATCCGATGGTTAGAGAAGACCACTCTAACTTTTCGGGCGACCATCCCCCGCATTCATTCTTGCCGCCGCTATCTACCATGCAACAGTTTCCACGTTTCCTGTTCACCAAAGCGGTAAATTCGGAATCTCTACTACCAAGCTCGCCCATAGCATCATGTTACCCCCCCTCTCGAAAGACCCCGCGACAAATAACCGACTCCAGCAACACATTATGGCGCCGGCGTTCGTTATTGACGCCCAGAAGCGCCTCGCGCAATCTGCGCAATCTGCACAATTTGCGCAATTTGCGCAATTTACACACGCTGACTAATATTATCGCCCCTTTGGGCAGACCTGGTTCCTTCGGGTTTCCCCGATGATCTAGTATGTGACATGCGTGAACGGCCCGTGACAGCCATAAAGCTATACTAAGGCTTAATTAAGGGTTAACAAGGATCTGAACTGAAGCTACGACCTTATCTTAAGGCCTTTTTTAAGGGTTAATTAACCCTTAGCCCTTAAGCCGCAACACTGATGTGGTCATATTTATCATCCATCAAGGAGTACACCCACCCGTAATGCACACGTCGACCGAGCGAGCTTTGGGCCGCCCCGTTGAATTTAATTGAAACGACTGAATAGTCCCTCGAGGGGCGCGCTTTTACGATCTGAGAAAAGACAGATGGATGGACAAATGGTAAAATAATGGGCATCTACAGCCCCTCCCGTTCGAGAGCCTCACGGTGCAACCTTCCTATTCCCTACCAATGATTAGATGTCTCATCCGGTAGCGGGCCGTGCAGCTCGCCGGCCTTACCCGCTTTATTTGATCTCCCATATCTACTAAGGTCGAAATAGCTGTGAACAAGCCAGATCCTAAGTATCAAAACTAATTTCGGCTCTCCTTATGGTCGTGGTCGTGGTAACTCCTACACGTGCTATTAAATACTGATAACTATGTTGATAACCTTCATTTGAATTTTCATCCGTTGCGACTTGAATTGAATTGTCCGAAGTTAGTGGCCTGTAAGCTTCTCCTGTAAGCTCGGAATCATCTTGAACATGCCACACAATATATCTAGACTCTATTCTGGCTGCAGATGTCCTCTGAATCTTACGACGGCGGTCTTAAAACACACCCAAAACATGCCTATGAACAACACAAATATTCAGTTTGGTACCAAGGGCCCTCCTGGTTCACGGGAGGGTTTCAGGGACGTGGTACATCCCTCTCGTCAGTGCCTGCCGGCTACGAGTTCAGAGAGTGAAATCAGCAGGAGTCGGGGTGATTCGAGGCCTAGCTCCGACTATCCTACACACGGCCCCTTCTGTAGCGGCTCTGCTGCTCTGGCTGCTACAGTGATGGGCGAGGGGCAGCACCCACGTTCCCCTACAAACATTCGAAATATGACTACCACAGACCACGATTCACCATGGTTGATGCCCGTGTCAACTGCGGCGACTCAAGATCTGTGGGTAACACCTAATGGCCGTATTACGAATGGTACAAATCCGATTCCGGATATAGTTATGGGAGATGTAGAGGGAACGTGTAACGACTCCCATATTAACAATTTCAACTTTGCAGCAGGACATTTAAATTCGCAAATATATTATGACAATAAACCGCTGCAATCACAACCAGACAGAAGTCATGGAAATGAAGCCACAGGGCAACACCCTATCCCTGAGAACTGGGAAGAACTGAATATACAGATTAGAGAGAGGAATAAACCTCCGAAGCTCGCTCGCTCAGCGAAGTTCACACGCTCAAATGTAACCATTGCCTCTCAAAATATAAATGGCAGAGACAAAAATAAATCCATGGCCAGCACAGGCCACAAATTCACTTATATGAAGAAGACCGTTGATGAAAAAAGGATAGGTGTCCTTGCCTTGCAAGAATTACACATGAATAATGTTGCTGCTAGCCAGTTCAACAACATTTACGGAAAATGGTTCAAACTGTTCAACTCGGGACACCAATGAAACCTGACTCAACAGCTGGAGTCGGCTTTCTTCTGAATAAAAAATATGTTGACACTGAAAACGTAAAAGAGTATGTCCTCATTGAGGGCCATGCAATCTTACTTGTGATCCCATCACATAGAGGAGAAACTATTAACATTCTGAACATATACGCCCCCAATACACCTCAGGAAAGAGAGAGGATGTGGGCACAATTATGGTACTGTTACCTTGACAATCCAGTACTCCCACTCCCAACCGAAACACTAGGGGACTGGAATTTTGTTGAAAATATTAAAGATCGAACATCAAACAAAGAAGAGCCGATTCCTCAGAGTTTCCTATGCCTCAAAGCCCTCTTCCGCATGCAAGACGGTTGGCGAACAACATTTCCCGATTCACAGGAATACACTTGCTTCCAGAAGCGCACAAATGCTACTATAAACCAGACGCATGTGACTGGTTCACGTCTTGACCGAATCTATGTACCGGTAGACCGTTTTAAACGATATCGAAACTGGTCAATTGAACCCAGTTTAATCTCCAGTGATCATCACTTGGTTTCCGTCCAATTGACATGCCGAGCAGAGGAGGAATATGGGCTCGGAATCTGGAACCTACCTGTCTATCTTCTCAAAACTCCGCGATTTATGAAATATCTTAGTGCGCGATCACAGAAACTTGCTGAAGACTGTGAGGAACTGAGCCGTACAGACCGGGAAAGCCAAAATAACATTCAAACCCTATGACACAAGTACAAGGATGACATTACCACAGAAGGTAAAAAATGCTCTCGCTTGGTAAAGGAGAGATCCAGCCAAATTCGCACCTGGACAACACAGAAGCACCTCGTGCTCAATGACATAGACATGCCTACTGAGGATAAGCATCTTGCAATTTTGCATCTCGAAGAAAAGATTGAAACCTATCTCAAAGAAGAAGCTGATCGTCAAAAGGCACAGTCTGAAGCTCAATACGACATTGAAGGCGAAAGTTTGAAGACTTGTCATTGGACTCGCTCCACGAAGGAGTACCATCTGAGAAGTACCATAAACGAATTCAAGAGAACAGATACTGACTCAACTGTTCCCCGCTTTGAAACTCGACCGAAACAAATGACGGAAATGGCCCGTAACTACCATGAGGCTACACAACTCGTTGATGTCCCCGAGGACAATTACGGTCGAATGATGTGCACTGAGGAAGTGCTAGAAAAATGTGATGTTCGGTTATCTCAACACGAACACAATGAAATGAACCAGTATCTGACTGAAGATGATTTACGAAATGCTCTTAAACTGTCTAGCAACGGCAAAGCTCCAGGAGTCAATGGCATCCGTTACGAATTTTTCAAAGCCCTGGACATTGAATACAAAAAGTCTAAAGACAAACCGGGAGGGGCTTTCAATATCTTGAGCTTCCTGGCAGACTTATCCCATGATATCGAAGACTATGGATTATCAGATGGATGCAACTTCAACATGGGCTGGTTATGCCCGGTGTTCAAAAAAGGAGACACAGGCCTTATTAGCAACTACAGGCCAATTACGCTCTTAAACACAGACTACAAGCTTATTACAAAGGCCTATTCTATGCGCTTAGTGGATGTTGCCCCATCTCTGATAAGACCTGACCAAGCTGGCTTCATGAAAGGGCGGAAAATTGAAGACCAAGTCAAATTAGCGAAATTCCTGCTTAACTATGCTGAAGTCGCAGAAGAAGATGGGGTACTTATCGCCCTCGATCAAGAGAAAGCATATGATCGAATTAACCATAACTACCTTCTCCGTGTTCTAGACCATATGAGATTCCCTCCCAAATTTTCAAAGACAATCAAAAGCTTATATACTGATGCCAAAACCGTAGTTATGATCAACGGTGAAGTCAGCAAACCATATGTTGTGACCAGGGGAGTGAGACAAGGTGACCCCCTCTCCTGTTTATTATTCAATCTGGCTATTGAGCCTCTTGCATGTCTACTGCGGAAATCTGATATTGAGGGAGTCATCATTCCTGAAACAAATAAAAATCTTGTGGTCTCACTTTTTGCTGATGACACAACAATCTACTTGAAATCCACTGACTCCATGAAGACTCTGTGGGGTATTCTAAGCCTCTGGTGTGGTGCCTCTACCGCAAAATTCAACGAAAATAAAACTGTGCTTCTCCCCTTTGGGAGGGCCTCCTATCGCCAGAAAGTCATCACAGAAAGACGAATTAACAATCAGTCCCTGATCGGCGACATTGACCGAACTGTTAGAATTGTACCTGATGGCGAAAGCTGCCGGATGTTAGGTGCTTGGATCGGAAATGACATCCCTTATACCACACCATGGCCTTTAGTCCTCGAAAAAATTAATGCAGACCTCATGCGTTGGCAAGCAACAAACCCTTCTCTAGAAGGGAAGCGCCACATCATCAGTATGGTGATTGGAGGTCGAACACAATATCTCACCAGAGTCCAAGGAATGCCGAAAGACATTGAGGACACACTTGAAAAATTGATACGCTCCTTCCTATGGGAAGGAAAAACAGCCAGAGTTTCACTGGAAGCAATGATCCTACCAGTCAATCGAGGAGGCAAAGCAATTTTGGACATCGCCTCTCGTAACAAAGCCATTGATCTTTGGAATCTTCAATGCTACCTTGTGCAAGGAGAGGATCGAGCACTGTGGTGCTATTTTGTTGACTACATACTCCGAAAATACTTGGAGACTAGCTACCTAAACATTAGGCCCGGTCAAATCATGAACATTTTTGTGAATGATATACATTTCCCGATACCTAGATCAAACAAATTTCCTGACGACCTCAAGCGCATGATCTCTGCAGCTCAGGAATTCAACCTGAAATTCACAGCACTCTCGATTGACCATGAAGTGCAACTCGACATGCCAATATGGAAACACCCTGCTGTACGGGATCCAACTTACAGAAATGCCTGCCTTCGTGGTGCTGCAACCTGCCTCCGAAATATTCACGGAGTTCGCACGCTTCGGGATGCATTGCTAATTGCGAACAGAAAAACTACGGTGCCTAGGCGGCCACACACTATAAGCCCTAGTGGCATTGGACAGAAAAATTGTGGATGTCCTCCTTGTAATAGAGATCGAAATGAACTTGGTTGCGAACACCCAGGCAAATGCATTGACACTGCACAGATAGTGATAGACTGTATTATGCCAAAGTGGAATCCACTGGCTCCTATGACTGACCTTTGCGATGATATAAAACTGACAACAGTGGAATTGGATGCAAATCTGCAACAAGTTGAAATTGATCAACCAATGACCTACGATCCGAACTTCAGAGTGTCTAGTGCCGAAAATGGCTTCCGCATCTTTGCTGGGGACGATTCAATGCATGAGATTGCTGCAAGACGACAAGGCCAACTTGAACCACCCCCAAATTTAACAACCGCTTTTGTGCATATCAAGGTCATGCGGGCTGGTCAGTATGACCCTCAAATTATGGCAAGATTCAAAATTGTTTCAGATGACTTCGAGGAAGACACAACTGTACATCTCACATTTGACAACCCAACGATAAAAATGAACTTTAAATCCGGAATATTGGGAGCTGCACTCTCCTTGTTCCAGAAAATTCCAAATAATGCCCCATTACTGCTATGCTCCCCATCTGATTTTTTGCTCAAAACACTGATTAAGGAGCGAACAAAATCTGAAAATAACATGTTAGACCCTAATTTCCCCCTCTTTAAAGCGGTTTTTGCAGTGCTGAACGAGCGGGTTGCACGAACACAGTTCAAGCAAACAACAGACACTTTTCCTGTCACCTTAAATTTGGACACTGATATATGCCCTCCACTTGAGGTTGATACCCAAATTGATTTAATGTTCAGCTGTCCTGGAATTCTAATCTCACAAGGCTCACAACGGATCTTTACAAAAATTGTCAAAGGCAACCACTCTGAACCTTTTAGAAAGGCAACTTTCATCAACCTAGACCGCATCCGATGCTCCATATATGAAATTTCTGAATACGCTTCAACAGACGAAATGATTTGGAACTCTATACGTTCCACAAATTTGAGACGAACCCACCGTGAATTATTCTGGAAGTCGATTCACAACATTTTCAGAGTAGGTGACTTTTGGACACACATGAATAATCTTGAAGAATTTTCTGTTTGTCACACATGTGGCGTCCCCGAAAACCTTGAGCACATAGCAATGGAGTGTGATGCATCGGGTGCAAAATTAATTTGGAGACTGACCAAGAAACTCTGGGCCACGAAATACCCCATGTGGCCCTCCCTCAGCTGGGGCCTTGTCCTCGGTTGTAACCTTGTTAAATTCAAACACTCAAATGGGAAAATTATCCCTGCTATGGGACAATTATTTGCCATTCTGGTATCTACGGCCTGGCACACGATCTGGAAGATCCGGAACGATAAGGTTCTGAAGAACCCACACCGTAACATTACAGACATTGAGATTCACAACAGATGGCTGAAATCCGTGAATTCAGCACTGGGACGAGATCGAATCCTCACCAATAAAGTGAAATTTGGTAATCTTGCACTGAAAAAAGATCTTGTCCTAAGAACATGGAGTGGTCTACTAATGAACGAAGCTGCTCTGCCGGGCGATTGGACTTACACAGTGGGGGTTTTAGTGGGTATACAGCCATTGAAATTGAATGACTCAAGAAATGGGATAGGATAAGTTTACTAGGCTGGAGTCCCACACTCTGGTAATTGTGCGTAATGGCATTTCCTCCCTGGACAACTTTCCCGGCATTAACTAGAACTTTCTAGTAGACCCAGCGGATGACTTTTTGAATGCTTCTGCAGACTGAATTTCATTATCCCAAACGCTCCAAAAAAAAAAAAAAAAAAAAAAAAAAAAAAAGAGAAAATGGAGGTAATATAGAATAACATCTTGCACATGAGCTAAATCGAAAGGGGGAAACAGAATACAGGATGGTACAAAAGAAAAAAAAAAGACTGAACAACGCCTGGTTCGAACCCGAACAGCAGGTCATACTGACATAAGCAGACTCATGGTCACTTAACCAATAGAGCACAGTAACCATGCTAACCTTGGACAAACATTACATTATGACACGGTGGTCAACGCACGTGCTGATAAGATATGCCTTTTTAGGCAAGGTGATAGTGGGGGAGGCGTGCGCCAGCTGTCGGCCGTGTGTCCCACTTTTACATCTGATTTGGTCTCATAGATTTGGGTCCGAAGGTTTTTTGTCTGCCTAGCCTATCAACTAGTACTCACTACGAGTGAGCATTGATTTCCCCACACTACACACTCCGAGGGGTTAGAGCCACCCGGTGGAATTACGCCTCGATAGACTGCATCGGACGATTAACCAGCCCAAGCTAAAATTTGAGATGCGTCCAGGGAATATTTGAGCATTGCGACGCGTCAAGCGCGAGTGCGGATTGGCCATGCCTGAAGCGTCTGTGGCGCGTCGAAGACAGTCGAATCGCGCGAGAACGATCCAAAATGACCCAGTGAATTTTACAATGGATATTGAGCAAGTAGACCGACAGGCATTGAGAACGCCCATGAAGTGGTAAGGGGAGGAAGCAAGACCCGGATCAAATCAAATACCCCTGTGGCCCTCCTCAGCTGGGGCCTTGTCCCGGTTGTAACTTGTTAAATTCAAACATCAAAAAAATATTGCATGGACGATTATTTGCCATTCTGTATCTACGGCCTGCAACGATCTGGAAGATCCGGAACGATAAGGTTCTGAAGAACCCACATCGTAACATTACAGACATTGAGATTCACAACAGATGGCTGAAATCTGTGAATTCAGACTGGACGAGATGAATCCTCACCAATAAAATGAAATTTGGTAATCTTGCGCTGAAAAAGATCTTGTCCTAAGAACATGGAGTGGTCTACTAATGAACGAAGCTGCTCTGCCGGACGATTGGACTTACACAGTGGGGTTTTAGTGGGTATACAGCCATTGAAATTGAATGACTCAAGAAATGGGATAGGATAAATTTACTAGGCTGGAGTCCCACACTCTGGTAATTGTGCGTAATGGCATTTCCTCCCTGGACAACTTTCCCGGCATTAACTAGAACTTTCTAGTAGACCCAGCGGATGACTTTTTGAATGCTTCTGCAGACTGAATTTCATTATCCCAAACGCTCCAAAAAAAAAAAAAAAAAAAAAAAAAAAGAATCAAACACAGCCACACTGCTCTTCTTTCCGCTCCATGACAACGACCAACCCTGTTGAACTGGGCAACGCGCACCCAGTTTTCGCCTAGTCCTCCTAACGCCTACAATACCGATCCGTCCAGGACAACTCGCTTCTAAGTATACGGCGTGCCCACGAGTTGCGCGGCGACGCTCAGCTCCACGCACCACGGAGCCCCCACAGCTGGACGCTCTTTGTCTGGATCACCCACTACCCCCCGCAGTTCTGGCGCGTCCCAGGTATTCCTCACGGCACTTCCCTCCGCTCCGCACTCTCGCTTTGCCACGCTTTCGCGTTCCGCCATATGCTATCGGCCCCCTGCCATCCAACGAACGGTATGTGCCTCCATATAGTACTATTAACAATGCCCCCTAATTCTCTCCAGCTTCCCACATCCTCCCTCACGTGACGACCAGGACGCGCTGATTTTGCTGCAGGAGATGCAGCTGCTCCGTCCTCGGAAAGGAAGGACGTTAGCGGGGTGAATCTGGGCTGCATCCCCGTTATTTTTTCCCTCTCCTCCTGACCTTCATCCTCGTCTCGATAATCCTCCCCCCGCCCCCTCTACTTTGCGCTTGCGCCACTTCCTTCCTCCTTCTCCAGATCCTAATGTTGACCCAGAGTTTCAGTGTGTAACGCTGCTTAACTGTCGGCGGTGGGATTTAACTCCAGCTGTGCTTTATCATCGCCGCTCAAGTATGCGCGGGGGGAGATGGACATGCTGATATTCTTGAGGATCTTCGGTGAGTAATATATTTCCCTCAATTTCCTATGGGCATCCAGCCCATCGGCGTCTGCTACCCCATCCTCCCACGCACGCCACTCGACTTTGCCACTGCTTTTCCCTTGCGATTCGCGTGGTCGGCCTATAGCAACTCCGCCCGCCTAGCGATCCCGTTCTTGGATCGTCAGCGTGGGGTGTACATTTAAATCTATTGCCGCAAGGATCTCTGCACTGATATGATTGCTACTACACACAATTGATGAGCGAGGTGCGCCATAATTACCATTCCTACTAATACTATCCTGCTGCCGTACTCATGATCACTGATGCACTCAGTGCGAGCGAGATTGGTCTCCGGCGATTCTGGATGCGTTGAGACCGTGCTCAATATGTGCTGGGAGGTCTGCTCGTGGTGTGCAACAGGAATCTCATACATGTTCGCCGCTTCTGATTCCTCGGGGCTACGCTCCCGTCTTCGGTCGTCCTCATTAACCCCTCTTGATCTAAATTTGGCCAGTTTTTATTACAAAAGACAAGACATGCCTTCGCTTCGCTTCAGCATAGGTGCGGACTCTGCAGCATGTCAAAAATAATCGATCACTCGTCGTTCAGAAATTACTGAAGACAGAATGCAGACCTGTCCCGTACTTGCCCCTCCCGAACAGACGTGGACAACGGTTCCGTTTGTTTGACGTGGATAGAAAATTAACCCATGAAATCTGTGCAAATTTGGGCAGAACCGAAGTACGGCGAGGGCGCATTCACAAAATCAATTTATTGACGCAACGTGTCTCCATACACATACTTCAGTGTCAAGAAGGTCAGCCCAATGAGAGAGCCTGCCCTATTCGTCAGCCGCAGTTTATTGATTGAGAGCTCAGCAGTAATCCATAAACGAATAACGGTCAAGTAACGCGAGAAAACATGCATCTTACCAGACAGCAGCTTAATCGGGGGACTTCAATGCTATTAATTCCCTCGCATCGAGCGTGAGCACAGTTGCAATTATCTGAGGACTTACTCGCTCGCGGGGGTACCAAAAATGAAATGAAAAGTGCAACAGGGGTGCAGGCATGGGTGCAGGCATTCATTCCATGGTGCGTGGACGCGTCGAGACTGTAAATAATAGGTTATTATTCATGTAGCAGAGTAACGAATGTGAGGCGAAGCACAAACAACGCATCTCGTTCCTCGCCCCGCGCGAAAATCGAATCCAGGGTCCATCAGAAGCGTCTCCGAGACACGTCTGGAGGCGATGCGGTGCTTGTTGGACAGTAGGGAGTTGAATTGGACGTCGAGGGCGATGTCAACGTGGCACACCTTGCAGGGCTAGGGCGACGGTGTTGAAAGAAATACAATTTTGATAAAGGACTCACCAGAACGTAGCATCTCTCTCTCCGAGTGAGCAAAGAAGTTTGATGCCGCGGATGTGGGCCGCTTGCACGAGGCAGAAAATTGAATTTGGAGGGTTGTAAGGTGCTGGGTCAAAGGGAAAGTGAACGCTGAATCAGAAAAGGTCAGGATGAGCAACAACATACCGGAAACGCGTAGGGTTCCTCGCAGGAGCGCGAAAAATAAAATAAAACTTTCCGTGCAGCCCTGTGCACCACAGTGGCGAGAGTAGATGGTTGTGTGACGTCGGGATGTGAGCGGGAACGTGATGGCGTGAGTTGTGCTTGCGTCGATAGGAAACCTAAATTGAGTGTAACGGAAGTGGAAACATCAGATATATGGATGGTGCAGCCGCGCGGGCAGAACCATTCGCACCTTGAGGTAAAAATATGCTGGACTCACAGACATCTGCACAGCTTAAGGGCATGGATGTAAGCCTAGAGCATCCAAACTCGAGCAGACTCACAGGGAGCGCCAGAACAGGGGAGTCAACGCGGAAATATCGCTGAGAAGCCAGTCCATGGGAACGCAGTCCAGGAGCCCAAGAGGATGAAAACCTACCTCGTCGAGAGAGAGGAAAGGGAGGCGGACCGAAATGCATGAAATAGCTCACACTTATCAGTGCGAGCCGCATTGACCTTGGATGGCTGGGCGCCATCTTGCGGGCTTAGAGCCTAGGGCTGGGTGGTTAGTTGATTACGGAGGAGGTCAGAACAAGACGAATGGCGCAACTCGTGACAGCGCAGTGCGGGGGAGATGATGAGGGTGGAGCAAGAAGGATGCGAAGGGAGCCTCCCTTTTGAACGGGTGTTGAACGGCTGATCGGCGAGGTGGAAAATAGCGACCAGTTCTCTGGACTGAAGTTAAAATCTGATGCACTGGTCAGCTGGCAATAAAAATGGGAAATGAGATGCACATACGACAGTTGCCGCCTAGGGAGTGGGAAAAAAGGAAGAATACAAACAGGTGCAATCTGATACGAGGCACCTGCTTAATATACGAGGTATCGCTCTTTAGGACGGAAATAAAGGTAGCAATATTATTTGTAGCCTCTGTCTTTAATCCTGCCACTTGGCCTCCGCATTCTTCATGTTATACGGGCTCACTGAACACGGACCAAACGGCCCAAACTGATCGGACTTTGACGGTCCTTTTTTCAGGTAGTCCAACCATGTTTCAGACCGACTCACAAGAGACACAAAACAATAAAGGAAATGCAATTTGATGGAGCTCGAGGTGCCGAATATGGTAACGAGGTGAACTCAGCTCGGAGCTACCTCCACGTGGCAGCACTATATATATCCCTCCCAGCGCTAAATCGCGGCAGTTCCACAGCACATCATTCTGTGGAGTGGGGAAGTTGGGCACATTTCAGGAAGTTTTCTACAGCTTTTGAAGTCCGCGCACCCTTTCAGTCAAGCGAAATCAGCTTCTGGGCAACGGATTTACGGAGACTGTGTGAGAAAGGTAGTTGAAATGGAGACTTGATGAGAAAGTCGATTGAAAACAAGCTGTACATTGCAAGGACCAGAGCGGAGAGCGAAATGAAGTTGAAGGAGATAGAACCAAACAGTCCCCAATGAATTGGGCACATAATGTTAATAGAACAGTTAGTCACCGGCTTCCAAAAGCTCGCTGTTACGTACGTCATGGACATGTTCAGGGAGTGGTAGCTGCAGGAAGGAGGCCAGGTGTGCAATCCCCCGAGTCACCTCTCAAAACTCACACTATCCCTTCAACGCAAAGTTAGGGGACACAGGTGAGAAAGTTCGCTATAAAAATACCTATCTTTGAAACAGTATATTTATAAGAGAAAAGGACACATACCCAAACCTGAAGCTAATACAGCTGTGAAGGAACTAAACAAGGTGAACATTATGATTCGATCCAATGGGAGTTGAATCAATTATACCTGTGATTTATTTCTCAGATTTCTCAGATTGCCTACAATGCAGTTTCAGGCTCTGCGCTTCGGTCTGATTGCCTTTCAGTGCCGAACGATCCACTGGATCCAGTCACGGTGATCCGGGATGCCAAGACTAGCAAGCCGATACCGGCACTTTGCTCCGATTCTCGAGCGAATATTAGGACCCCTGATAATACCATTGGAGGCTAGGTCACAAAAATCCAGGATCCGCCAATTTTCTCCGGACACATTTTGGCGAGATTCGGCAGTTTTCGTCCGGACTGGACCTAGCTTATCGATGACATCATTGCCCAAAAGGGTAATTTTCTGCTCCCACGGCCCTCCAAAAGGCTTCAAAATTTCCCGTTTCGTAGTCTCGGCTCCAGACGCTTGGGTGCGTGCGGTCCACTGGACCGCCGGAGATTGAAAAAATGATGGACGGAAAGGGCACCCAAACGTCTGGTGCACTGATCCCACCCATCGAGTCACACCCACTTTGTTCTCTTCACTACAGTGTTGGCAATTAACCCTTCAGGTCGGGGTCTCCGGCACATGAAGGGTTATTAAGGGTTAAGGGTTAATCTTAAGGGCAGCCCTTCAAGCCTTAACACCGCTTTGGGAAATTAATTCACACGATCTGCAGAGCACCGTACGCCATGGAAAAATTATACAATAAGTAAGTCTATGTCTCGTACTCATCCTCAGAGCAATCAATTGCTCCATCGTCTGGCCGTGCATCCTCTTCCGCCTCTGCCAACGCCTCCATAAGTTCTGCCTCCCGATCAATGTCGGCGCCCGCAAATTTAGTGACGGGTTTTTTGACCACGTCGCGGAACAGAACGGCGAGTTTCGTTTTGACCCACTTTTTTACCTTGGGACGAGGGGGCCGAGCGGTGGTGTTGGAGGCCTCCATCTCTGGCTCGGAATCCGAGGTGGCATCCTCGGCTTCAAGTTCCGCCGCTCGTGCGTCCGAAATCCACGTCGCCAGCTCGGTCTGCCAGAGGGCCTTGGATGAAATGAGCCCAGGTTTACGTTCGGACTCAGTTTCGTCATCCTGATCCTCGAGTAAATCGCGATACCGGGGAACGGCAAGCAACTTCACAACCGATTTGTGGTTTTTGCGCTTTTCGCGATCCGGAATGACACCTTCCGATAAGTAGTCTGCCTTGATGTCCGCATTAACCTGCAATTTTGTCAATAAGAAAGGATAGACTGAATGTTCCAAATGACCTTGGTAATTTTTTCGAGCTTTTCCAACCCCGTCCGACTGCGGCGCGGCGACTCGGTGTTCTTTACGTCGGAAAAGACACGTTCACAGCCGGCCTGGTTCACTACAACTCTGAGCACTGTAAGCGCGAACTTTGCCAGATGTGGTGCGCTCCCCACGATTGCGTTCCACACCGCAAGAGGATCTTTACCCTGGAGGTCGTATAATAAACATAAATAGTTAACAATGAACATGAATAACCTACCATCGTTTCCTCATACCACTCCGCGGCAGCAGCCCAGCCTTGGAAGCCTCCTGTGCAGGACAGGTACTCAAACATTGACTTACTTAGCGAGCGCTCCTTTTCCGCTTTCTCTGCGTCTGTGTCCTCGTTATCCGGGTGACTCATTACCTGCCGATAGACCTACCAAAAAAACCAAAGTGAGATCATTGAAAACGAAAGGAAAAACATCTGCGCACCTCAAGCACAAGTGCTGTTGCCTTGAAATGGTCAAAGTTCGCACGAGGTCCGAAGCACGCGAGTCCCTCGAACGGATTGAGGATCAACGCAACAAGAAATAAGGGTTGATCGCAATCCTTCCACCGCTTCTCGATGCGCGCCACCAAGTCCTGAGAAACCTCGGGCTCGGGATGATCGACATAGTGGAGATACAGTCCCGCCAACGTCAAAAGCACCTGGTCCGCACGAGTAGAGTCCTTCTGATTGATGTTTGTTCCGTAACAGATAGGTTCGATATCCGCAACGACAGCGGTGAGACCATTCCAGAACTCGGGAGAAGAAATAAGGTCGCAGTAATGCTTAGCTTCGTCCGAAAGCCTCACAGCTTCCGTTGACTTTGCGGCCCCAACCTGAGCCGCAATGATGGCACCACGACTCTGCAAGACGGCGAACCGGAGCGAATCCTCCAATATAAGGAGTCGCATAAATGCGATACAATGGGTGGTCCATCGGGTGAGATTCGCGACCAGATAGGCAAGAATAATAATCCGTCCAACGCGGTCTTGGCTCAGCTGTGCCTGAACCATGTCGAATATTATACGGACCTTGCCGTGATTGTTGAGCCAGGCGATCAAGCCTGTCGCTTGCTCAGCTATTTGCACCGAGTACGGAAACACTTTGAAATAGTCGCCGAGAATCAGTTGAAACTAGAGGATACTGAAGAATCAGACGCCAAAAACAATGAGTGAATAAGTAGTAAACCTGATGTGCCCAGCAGGACGGAACAAACAACCACGGCCGCTGTTTTCCGGCAAGTACCCGTCCTTTGTTGCTCCCGCCATCGGCGTCCGTCGTAAAGAAGATAACGCGGCATTTGTACTTGTGTTGGACACGATCAATCATATCCGTGAATACCTTGCAAAGCGCGGGGCCATCTTTGGCCATTCCGGTCATGTTGATCAACTCCAACGTGTACGTCTGCAGATTGAGCTCAAATGGGCTTCACAAAAATTATTGGCGTACTTGCCTTGTATTCCGAATTAGCGCAAGAGCGGCAACATCTGCCTTTTTTCGCGACCGCCACCCGTCCTCGCTAATATCAATCTCTGTCAGTATGGCTCCATTGATAGAAGATGAAGTCATGACACACCACAGCCCAATCTCCCTTCCCTGAAGCGCCCGCTTTACTTTTACCTCCACCTTTTCCACCGCCTCGTTCAGCAGCCGTCCGCCGACGACCTTCCGGGATGGCATTATTTCGGGTGCCGCGGTCCGCAAGAGCGCCAGGAACTTCAATACTTCCCGGTTTTCCCACACCCTGAACGGCATTCCCGCGGAAACAGTCGCTCTGAGGGCCTGAGCCTCGATCTCTTCGGCTTCTGCCGTAGTGAACGGCTGCTCCTTGCCGCTAGAGACCTGGAAGAAGCCTTGCTTTAGGCGTTTCGGCAGCGGACTCGGATCGGACCCATTTCTGGGCGCTGGCAGATGTTTCGGCGGTGGTGGCAGTTAAACTTGCACTCTTGGAAGCCATGGCCTTTATCTGCTTTGTGCCAAACACAAGATCTCGCTGGGTGGTGGCGTCTTTTTGGGCGGCATCGGTGGTGTGCGGACAAGCGGTAGTATCTCGTCCTCCTAGGATGTGAGTGATCCAAGGGCCCTTGTCACCGCGGACAGACCCAACGGCATCACAGGCTTATTATAGGTAAGCATAAGTAACGATGTGTATCAGGCGGACGCACCATTAAGAAAACTCTGCCCACACGCCTGCCAATCAGCTTGATCATAAGTGCCGGCGTCTTGAAGCATTTTCTGTTGGTGCTTCACACAGCCTTTGCAGTAGGTGTGCCAGTGGCTCCCATTTTGTTTCGTTGTACCTTTGTGATAATGTTTGTACCACGAGAAGGACATGGCGGTCGTCGGGAGCGATCAAGGAGAGATGGAAATTTCGTGGAGCTCGCGGATCACCGGCCCGGTAGCGCTCCACAATCTTAAGCCTTAAGGTCTCAGGGGGCCGATGGTTAACCCTTCACCTAAAGCCTTAATAACCCAAATTAAGGCCTTAAGCCTTCAGCCAACACTGCTTCACTATACCATATCCTTGGCCACAAAATCTGTTCTGATATCATTGAATTGATTTCAAACTGCATATTCCAAAATCCTAGATTTTTTCTGGCTCTTTTGAAGCTGTTGTGGCTCGGACAGTGTAAGGGCATAATTTCTGCTCAGTCAGCAGCAGTGGTCCAAATTCCTTTCACAAAAAACTTGAAGCACACCTCTGGGTTAGATTGGACGAGAATCATAATATCCCAGCCAAACACTGGGCAGCCTGTCTTGCTCTGAGCATGGATTTGAGGATTTGTGACAAGGATAGTGTGATCCAATGGGGGGGGCATCACTATACGAATTGCCCAGACGTTCTGGAGGGATCTCTGCGCTTCATTTTCGACTCCGAATGTTTGTTTGGCTCGGAAAGATCCGAAAATCCTATTATTAGATACAGTCTTATCCCTCCAGAACATCTGGTAACGAGACTACCGTTCGTGTGTTTCGTGGTTTATGCGCCGATCCGAGCGGATATCTGAGCGATATTTGGCCGGAAAAGGCCTTCTGGGTGCGGTGACTGCCAAAACTTTGTCCAGACCCTCGATTTTGTCCGGACACGACCTAGCTTTTCGGTCCAAAACCCTATTTTTTTGTCCGGAAGTGACCTAGCTCCGACCCTAAATCTCCAAATTTTTGTCCGGACCGAGACCTGGCCTCGAATGGCATTATCAGGGGTCCTCGAATATTCAACCTCTCACCATGGTCTCACCTCTCATGATTCGCCTCATGACAAGGGGTATGTTACTGTATAGTATGAGGAAGAGATGTACGGTCATCATGAGGAAACCATGGTGCTATCCTATGTGAAGCTTCAGAGTACTGGGGTATTTCATTCAAATCGACAGTCACGTGTCACGCACCCCTGTCGATCACGAATTTTGGTCGCGGTCACGCGTCATTCGGGACTCTGTCGAACCTCCAAACTGTCACGCAGGCCTCAAAACTGCCTGAAACGCGAAAAAGCCAAAATTTTCGCTCAGCATTTCGAAATTTCAGGGGTGTCACGCCAAAATTTGACGGATTACTCGTATCTTAAGCAGATGTTGAGCAGATGCCACGAATCAGAGTGTACATGCTTGTCCCTCTGAAGGCGAATTTACCCCGTTTGTCTCACTCACTTCTGGAAAACCACAGCACAAGGCCTCAAATCAATGATTGGCTCTGGAGAGGCGTTTGGGAGGATTTATAACTATTTTCAACCTCGCCGATCAGCCATTCAAAATCCACTGAAAAGCCCGCGTCTCATTTGCGGCTTCTTTTTTTTCGCCCACCATCTCCCCGCCACCCGTCGTATGCTGTTCGCTACTCAGTTCATTCCTCTTCGTCTACATTATTATTATTATTATTATTATTACTCGTATCTTAAGGAGATGCCCTGATTTCATATGCACCTGTTTGGAATCACTCACTTTTGGATTT
>JARGXW010000629.1:0-81573 GCA_029204085.1 Mycena sp. CBHHK59/15
CACCCAGCTCACAATTTCCTCACGCAAATCACCCCCACACTGTCGGATATTTGGAGTGATTCACTGGATTCACACACTGTTTGATTTGCTCAACTGATCTTGTGTTCAGACAACCGACTGTTGATGCGAAGAAAACCGCTATGCCGGGGCCATGCCGGCCGGCACAGGCAATGAGCGGCAGCCAAGTGATGCACCCTCAGAAAACAGTCAACTTGAAGACGTGTAATGAGACCATTTTCGACTGCATAGACAACTTACGATCTGGCAGTGGTGAACATGTTTCCTTTCGGCCGGAGGCCCGGATCACAGAGAAACCCCAGAAAGTTCAATAAGTTGAGGGCTTCCGAATAAGGAGGGGGTTTCTGAATAGAATTATCCGGAGGAAGTAATTGATTAGCGATTTTAATGTAATTTTCGGTGTTCTGCCACTGGATGACTTCCCGTAAGAATTAAATATTCCCCAGGAATATTTTTCGCACTTGCCGACGTGATGCGACGTCAACTGCCAGGACCCCATCAATCGTATCACCCCAAAGTGATTGCGATTTATTCTCCCATCACTCGAGATATGCTGAATCTATTCAGGGGGTACCCCCCCCCTCGAATAGACTTTCGTATCGTGGAATATCCCGTTTAGGCACCAAATCACTGATTGTCGCCTTCTGTCACTCCTGTCACAAACTCTATGTCCTCACTTGCAAGCGCACCGTTCGTATACAATGGATCTTTCAACATTCTAACTCTACCCTCAGTACCCTACATCAATCCCTGCCCAAACCCCCGTCGTTTTCCCTGTTTTCCCTCTCGAAATTGATGCCAAATCATTTTTTCAGAGTGATCCCTCTTGAGCCCTCTTTGTAGTGCCACACTGGTTGAACATTTTAAAATTTTCACCTTCTTTTTCAGTGAAAAATGTCGTTTATTTTTCACACATTTTTCACTGAAAAAGCAGGTGAAAATTTCAAAACATCTTCATCACTTTCTTATTTTATTTTGAATTTTTCACCTTGAATTGAGAAAGTGCTGAAAAAGTTTTAAAATTTTCACCTTCTTTTTCAGTGAAAAATGTCTGAAAAATAAACAACATCTTTCACTGAAAAAGAAGGTGAAAAAATTGAAATGCTCAACCAGTGCCACCACTCCTCGTGGTTATGGTGTTTTAATTCCGAGATGACTCTGGTGCAAGAAGATGCTTGTATGGTTGATTTTTCCACTTCATCAAGAAGCAAATATATTATTTTAGTTGCGGGAATACAGACAGCATGAATATCTTTTCTCTTTGATCGTATCACTGGCACCCTCAAAGAAGCTCAGAAATTGCGCTGGAATATTTTAATCTTACGGGAAGTCACCCACTGTTCTGCCTTCAATCTGCCCTCAAATCCTACACCAAGGCTCTGCAAAAATTCAGGTGTAGAGGATATTATAAAATAATGGACTTCTGCCTCTGCAGATTTTCTGGCTGGGTCCTGAATGCCCCCTGAAATTTCCAATAAAAACCATACTCACACGAGCCGCCTACGGCCAAAGTATGCTTGACGAAGCGCGTGCTGTGCGAGCGACTATATTCAATCGAAATCGATATGAATCAGATACTATCAGGGGTAGGTACATGGGGGCCGGCTACGAGCGGTATAGATAGGTAACTAGCTGTACGATATCAGAGGGGAACGGGAAACAGACAAGGTCCTTTGGTGCTGCGTAAAAGACGACGGGAGGCGCTCTAGAGGGCCTCGGCGACCTTCTCGTCAAGAACGTACTGCGGAGGCGCGACGACGAGCTCCTCTGCGTCCGCATCGGCGGGGGCGAGCGCGTACTCGTGCTCGGGGCGGCGTGCGCCGGTGAGCAGGCGGAAGGAGAGTACGGCAATGACCCAGAACATGCGCAGGAGGACGCCAATGCCGCAGCCTGTGGGGGGGCGTCAGAGAGGAAAGGTAGGAGGGGCGAGGAAGGGGGGATGGGAGGCGGCAGGGACAGGAACAAGAAAGACGGAGGGAAGGAAGCAGGAGATGGACCAGAACAAAGGTGTAGCAGATGCGGAGAGGAAGGTGAGAGGGGGATGGGAAGAGAAATGAGAGCAGGAGATACACCCAGAACAAAAAGGTATCAAATGCGGGGGAGAAAGGGAGACGGGATGGGAGGTGGCAGGAGCAAGACCAAAAAAGGATGAGCGGCAAGGAAGCAGGTGACGCACCCAGAACAAAGGCGACGGCGCGGCCCTCCCACGCACCGAGCGACATGAGCGCAAAGTGGACGCGCATGAGGAACGAGTGCGCGCGGTGCACACGGTGCGGGCGCGGGCGGTGGTGTGCGACGATGCGCACACGGTCGCCGCCGGGCGTCGTGCCCTCGACGAAGCCGAGCGGCGTGCCCACGAACGGCAGCGGCACGGACTCGGTGACGGTGCCAATGGCGTGGGTGGCGTCTTGGGCATGGGGCTTGGTGTCGAGGCCGAGCGCGAGGCGGAAGGCTGCGGCGAGCCCGCTCGCCTTCTGGCGCAGGCGGCCGCACGGGGCGTGCGCGGGGGCGGCCTGGATGGTGGCGACGCCGACTGGGCGGAAGGTGGGGTGCTCAGGGTGCTCGACGTTACTAGAGACGATGACGACACGCATGGGGCTGGCGCTGGCCACTGTGGAGTATCGCACCAGTCAGTATGATACTTATCTCAGCGCCATCATAGGAGTGCTCACGGAGGCCGGCGCCAGCGACGAGGAAGGGGATACAGAGTTTCATACGGTACTGCGGGGAGGATTAGTGAGGGCGGAGAGAGAGGCAGGGGGCGGGGGACGTACTGGTTGTGTTGGTGGGGAAGATGGATAGGTGGCAGGGCCGCAGCGATCACGGCGTGTAAGCAGATTCAGGCGCCGCTTGAAGCGCACGTGCACAATTACTATTCTTGTCCTCCGCGCAGCTTCCACGTCCGAGTCGCCGCTGTGTAATTTTGGATGCCTCCTGGGCGCTTCTGGGTGCTGCAGCTGGGATGGCGTTGGGTCGGTCGATCGTCCTTCGCTTTTATACTCGACTTGCAACCAATTGAATGGACTCCGACACACAAGCAGGGTTCGAGTCAAAGCGGCGCAACAAAAGCGCTGCGAGGCAGTACACGTCTTGCAATCTGACCATTGAACATGTCTAGTCTCCGTACAAGCACTGCTGCTGTCGCTGGCTAACGCGCGCCTCGTACACCTCGAAGCGTATAATGACTCGAATTGATATCGGACTGCCGCACCCTGCATGCCGTCTGTCATCTGCGACCAGCGCGCTTGTCGGAACTCTTCTCCTGGCCATTTTCTAGAGTTTGGAGCGCTGTGCGCCCGCTTTATCGATCAGGGCGTGCCGCTGCTACTGCAAATCCCGGTCATCCAATTCGATCCATACCTATACGCTTCTCCAGCATCCATGCAACATGTACAGTTCCAAAGCTAAGCGTCTACGAGTTGTGATGGTCGAGTGCACCGATACGGACTACTTGGTCGTCGCCGAAAGGAGCTTCATCTTGACGAAGAAACATGTCCACTGCCTCGCCGCGACCTCCGTTGGCGCAAAACCAAATTTTCATCTTGTCAGTCACTAGAACCTCGCAGATCTTTTTGCCGTTGACGTCTCGCCCTTTTTGTGCATTCAGCGGCTTTGTACTACACACTGTGCTGGATTCAAGGGACGGCCAGCAATGTGATCTCTCGGCCAAAAGGCGCGCATTGCCAATGGCTGCGTCTGTTTTGGTCTGGTTTTTCTCAACAATGTCAAAAGGGAGATCTCTCATACTTCCAACGACTCCAGCCAACTTTGCCATGACACAATAGCATCTCGGTAAGTATGTGTCCAACTACAATTCAACTGATTGAATCTGCGCAGAGGGCGATGATATCAAGAGTTACGTATCCGAATAAGAGAAGCGAACAAAAGTTCAAGGCACTAGTGGAATTTGTACGGATCTTAGCTACTCAACGGTAGCTGCTTCCAGAATGAGGTCATTCACCAATTGTATCGCATCGGGGCGGAAGTTTTCGGCAGTGATATTGACAACCCCGGGATCGCTGAAGGTCAGGAGGGACGTCGGGCCTGACAAAGAAGAAGTCTTCCATTGAGGCCAGAAGATGGATGGCATGGATGCATTTCCTGGAGCCGTTGCGCGATTTGGATCGAGTGTGTCGACAAAGTTGACTGGTGTGAATTCAGTCAGTAGTTTATTTTTGAATCCATAGCCCCATTCACCAAGGGCATCGACCCCGACAGTTTTAGTCGTGTTGGTTAGGAACCATACTCCACGTGGTAGGTACCAAGTATCGGTGTTATCTTTCGCCGTGTATTTACTGAAGAAAGATCCTTGAGCACGCAGGATCAACACACCAGTAGAAGTATATGTACACCAGCTCCACGAATCTCGCGTCCTCGAGGAAGAATCTTCGCGGGCCCAAGAAGGTGAAGTCACCCTGGAATCCGCCAGTCTTTTGAATTCGGGTCTAGAAACAGTTATTCTTCAAGAGGGACGAAAATTCAGAACAACGTACGTCAGCTGGTTAGCGCTTCCAGTGCCAAACGGAGATCCCTGTGCCAAAAGACGCATCTCATCACGTCCGAGAGCGATGGTTGGAATGGCGCACTTGTGGGGGCATCGGGATAACGGTTACCAATGTCTGTTACCTGAGCTGTTGTGCTGCTGGGTAGGTGTGTATTGGAGTTCAAAAAGGACACCACAATGTCGTCGATGCGACCTACTTTGAATGAATGTAACCCAAGAACTCGGCATTCGTCCTGAACCGATCGATACAAATCAAGAAAAGCCGACTTTTATAACAGAGCACGTACGTGATATTGGCATTTGTCAAATGCTGAAGGATGATTGGTTGGTCTTTTGTCGGGTTATGAACACACCCGTACTCAAGTTCCCTCGTAGTCGGAGTCTCCCGTCATAATTGGAATCTACCACCACTCTGTCAGGGAATTTTGCAAGATTCTGGCCTGAAAACTGACCCTTGCATACAATCCCTCAGCGACCAACACAAGAGGGGTCTTCGCGGTGACATCCCCGTCAATACGGGGTTGCCATACATTTGAGAGACTTGTATACGAGAAGAGATTGGTTGTGCAGTTGACTGTTGCCATGAAGGAGTCGAAGGGACGCGCTCAAGGCAGCCAAGGGTGTCATCGGACCCAGTACAATTATTCGCAGCGACCAGCTCATCGTAGAACGGCTGGCCGTTGATGACTGTGCCTGTGATTATCGGTGATCCAGAGAGCTTTGAATATTTGAATGCCGGTCAGAATACCCCGCCCCAAAGGCTGTCGCATTCTGCAAACCTTGTACTTAGCACTCGGAGAGCTTTTGGAAGCTCGAAACGGCCGCTGCAATATTTATTGAGTTTGATCTGGGAAGGGATTCAGAGATAAACATACGCGGGTTGGGCAAAGGGCACGCCCAGCAATTTGGTCAAATTCCCGTCGCTGATGCCATGGAAGGTTGCTTATCGCAGCGACACGGTCAATGGGTCCACGGTAGCAGCATCAGAGGAGATAAACGAGGATAATAGAATCAGGACTGAGCGGAGTAGTAACATCCTTGGACGGCTGAAAGAGATGCATGTGCGTTCCGCGGGGCTTTAACCGTTACGGGCTAGTAAAAAATCCGACTCAATGAATCAAGTTGCACACGCGTCACGTCGGCCGGGGCTCCCGGCAAACGGGGAGGGTAAGTAGTCTTAGTAGACGTACTTGGACGCATGGCCGCGCAACGGTATCATGACCGCAGATCCTGCAGTGGCCCGATGTTCAGCATCGACAGCACGTGTAAGGCAAATAACCGACTTTTAGAATTACCAAATTATTACCAAATTAAACCTGTTCCGCAATCAGTGCAAAGCTGAGGCTCCGACTATGCATGCATGTCAGCATATTCCGAAGGCGCCGGCACAGTGATGATCAGAAAAAGAGAGCACAGGTGTTCCAGAGTGATTATAAATTTGGGAGTTTGAAAGCAAATGTCTCATATGCACAAGTAAGCAGCTGATGGGACGTTTTTCTTCTTGGCGAACAATTGAGCGTCAGCTTACAGATATGTTTTGACAAGATGAGTACTGTACACATACGACTCCCCGGGCGTCCTATGGCTAGAAGTACATCGACACACAGAGAAAGAATAGTCGTTGTCGAGTCTTCAACTTATCAGAACCGCGCCTACTACGTCTCTGCGAATTAGCCGAGGGTCCGTACGTTGCCGGGCTGCGGTCGGCCGTGATACTTCGTCGCAGAACCGTGGCTCGCCATAGTAGGGTGCGCTGCCACCAGCGTCGCCGAGGACGCGGTACCCTACATAACATGGAGGCGTATCAGACAAAAGTTATGGTGAAATGAATAGACGGACCGTCTGCGCCTGTTGTGAAGTTCAGTGTCAGCTCGGGGGCAGCGAGTTAGGTTGGTAACACACGCTTCTGACCTGCAGCACCCCATAGGAGACCGCAGCGTATTCAGACTCAGACTCTGGCTCTGGCTCTCGTTGAACAACGCGTTCGGCAGGCGCTGCTCCGCGTCCTCCGCGCGCCCGCGTACGCGCGCGTTCAGCCTGTAAGCAATGCGTATCAGCTGGGGGGCAGGAGGGAGGATGAGAGACGCAACGCACGTGCTGACCAGAGCAATCGTGTAGAGCTTCGAGAGCGGGAAGTCGGGGATGAATTGGCTGTATGATGCGGTGGGTCAATTTACAATTTACATTAGTATACGCGGCGGCCAAGGGCGTACAGTGTCGTGTCCTGCATGCAAATCAGTACAGGTATGATTAGGACTGCCGATGACGTACGGGGAAGGCGAGGAAGAGCAGCACGTCCGCGAGCGCCGCGAGCGCTGTGATCGCTCCTGTCTGCACGGTCACTACGAGTCGTGTCAATGAAATGTCAAATGGGAAAAATGTGGAATATTGATATGTACGCCGAATAATCCGATTGATCTGCCCGTCGACGGCGAGCCCCGTCTTGCGCGTGTACTAGCCGACCATGATATAAAATAAAACACAGAAATAGAATAAGAACGCGGCAACATAAGAGAAAAAGGACGCACGAGGGAGTATGTCAGCATCCCGGTGATGAAGACGTCGCACACGGCACTGCACACGAGCCACAGCACGACGGCGCCCCTGAAGCTCTGGAACTGCGCGAACTCGGTCCGGATGGAGACGAACACCGTCACGAGGAGGCCGCCTCCTGGGGTGGCTTTCAGCGGTGGGAGGAAAGGGGGGAGGGGGCCGCACCGAATGATGCGATGGAGAGGACGGAGATGAGCAGGGTCGGGACGATGGAGCCGGTGATGACTGCGAGTACATGTTAATTAGGAATGTGTGATTTATGACAGAGCGACCAGAGAGGAAAGAAATGCATACCGCTGATGCGCCACGCGGTAAACAGCTGGACGGGAGTGGAGACCATGACCTAGCAGACGCATCGAAATTAATTCACGTGTGGTTCGGAAAATCAGCGCACGATCGAGATGGCGTCTAGCGGGGCTGTGAGCACCATGCAAGAGTATAATGTGCAGTGGTGCCGCTTACCTGCAGGCAGCACTGGATTCGCGATAGTTGATGGCACAGTGAGAACGGTGCATAAGTAGTTTGGAAGCACCGTGAACTCACACTTCGGAGAAACGATAACCGCGTGCAGTGCTCCTGCGCTCGCCGATTATTGCATTTAGTCTAAGAGACATATAAAGGGCAGAGCACGAACCGTATCGGACGATCAACGGCTCGTATATGATCCCGATCTCGAACACCAGATTGGCGGTCTCCGCAAAGAGGAGGTACAGTATCTGGGAACGTGTTGGAAGGCCGAAGCAAGGAATGATCAGGGACGGACGAGATAGCGGATCCAGGACGCATCCCTGTGATTTAGTTAGTGTGAGTTTCGCTACGATGGGGGCGAGAACACACTTCTTGTATGTCTGGAAGTATATGAATATCTTTGATGGCCGTCAATACAGTGCGCATGAAACAGCAGGAATAAAGACCTGAACAGTCATAACCTGCAAGAGCGTCATTATAAGCGATGTTATTTAACCCAATAAGAGCATGCACGCACGCCGTATAGTGCCGTGCTCAAAAGCACACCTGCATTCTCTCGTTTGAGTAGGACCGCCACCAGTGTGAAGATGCTAGACATACCAAGGAGCATGGGCCCAAAACTGGATAAAACAGAAAATTATGAGTGCCACTCAACAGAAGAGGAGTGCGAGAACTTACAGGAGTTCTACTCCAGCCATGATATCAAGTCGAAAGAAAGGCAAGGAGTGTGAAGTAAAAACGAATTCGCCGAGGAATGGAAAAAGGAGGGAAGGAACAATGGTCGCACAGAAAAGAGGCGACTGATATAGGTCCAGTGCGAGGGAAGAGCAGCCGTAAGAGAAGATGTGGCTCATGATGGCACTGTAACTGAGGGTTTGATTGTACGCGCATTCAGCTATTTCAGTTCTGGACGCCAGTCGAAACGGTTGGAATTTCCAGCGGTGTTGGCCCACTGGAGTCCGCCATTATACGAGTAGCGAGAGCCCCCGCCGATTCTTAGTAGGCAAGGCTGAGGAAAGGCCATCTACTGACCAGGATAACGAGTTGTGATCCAGAGATTTCGAGATCATCAGCAATCATTGCATTCAAACGGATAAGTAAAAGTGTTGTAGAAGTGGAACCCGACGACGATAGAAGCGCTCGAGTTGCCTAGAGTAACCATCTGACAGCGCGGTTATTTTCAGATCTGCAGAGCCTTTGCGGGAGAGCCAAGCCCGGCCTCAGCCAAGGCCAGCGGGAACAGTGTGATAGGACTAATATGAATATTTCAGAGGTCCGCGGAATTCGTCGAGCATGGTATGATTGTCGACTTGTGATTGAAAAGAACGGCATAAGTCCCTTGGTGAAGAGGCCAATTGGATGCGACCGTCAATCAGCTGGATAAGATTCACCTCTAAGTAAGTGATACGTGTAACAGTCGTGCAAGAGGTGATTTCGATCACCGGCATCATTCCTCATCATTCGGCATCCGTTTTGGTCGCTGGCACACTTGCTCGTCTTTCCTCTGGTCCGCCGTTCGCTGCTGTGGTTTGCTGATGGTATACGGCTCTTCTGCTTATTTTCTCTGTTTACATGCCTGTATTCTAGGTAAACACATCTACATTCAATGAACTGTGCTGGGCCTCCTGTCGTGGAACCTCTACCACGCGGTGAAGCGACGTCCTAATGATTCGAGAGCGGCGGGGTGTTGAGTTAAGCCCATGCTTCTCGCCCGTCATTGGGCCTTGGGCGACGAATTGACGGCCATGGTGATGGCCGTGATGGGAACTACCGTTTTTGGAAAGAGCCCGAGATCGAGCTCTTCTTGCAGTCGTGTGCAAGAGGTGAGCGATCTCTGGATCGTGGAATACGATTATGTCACATTGAATGATCCAAGAAATGGGATAGGATAAACTTTTTACGGCTGGAGTCCCACACTATGGTACTGTGCGTAATGGCATTTCCTCCCTGGACAACTTCCCCGGCATCAACTGGATTTATCTGGTAGACCCAGCGGATGACTTTTGGAATGCTTCTGCAGACTGAATTTCATTATCCCAAACGCTCCAAAAAAAAGGAATACGATTATGTCAGCTGATGATCAGCCGGTGATGGCCGACAACTGCTTCAACAGCTTTCCAGTTGCTACTCAGCACGCTGGAGATATTCTTTTCACATTAGAATGGCTACAGAGAGTGAAATATGCACTATAGCCAGGTATTTAAGCCTGGGTTCGATAGAAACATTGGTAGTCAGATTTGATGTGCTGATGGCAACTGCCTTTTCTTTGGGGGGGGGGGGTCGTGGGAAGTATTGACTGATCCAGAGATCACTCACCTCTTGAGTCTTGGTCGTGTGACCTGCCCCTTGTCACGTGCCTTCAGGAGTCTGTCAACTTGAACCAGTACTGTATGAAGGTGAGTGGCCGGCAAGGTGCGGGGCACAAACAGAATAGGGAGTAGTTCAAGTTGCTTATTTCTGCTAAGAAAGAAAATATGGAAGGGGTGGCCCAACGCTCGCTCGGCCGACGCTTGCGTGTCGGCCAGCTCGCATTGGGCTGCGTCATCGTTCAGTTATGAGCACGGAGCAAGAGGGTAAGCAGAAATGACAAGGTGCATCAATATGTTTTGTATGCCGGTAACCCGGCTACAGAATGGGGGAGCGCACCTATTCCGAGTAGTTGTACCGTGCACTTTGTGCGGGAGTAAAATTTATGAGAATTCTATTCTTCAAATACATACTTGCTACACTGGTTGAGCATTTCAATTTTTTCACCTTCTTTTTCAGTGAAAAATGTTGTTTATTTTTCAGACATTTTTCACTGAAAAAGAAGGTGAAAATTTTAAAACTTTTTCACCACTTTCTCAATTCAAGGTGAAAAATTCGAAATAAAATAAGAAAGTGATGAAAATGTTTTGAAATTTTCACCTGCTTTTTCAGTGAAAAATGTGTGAAAAATAAACGACATTTTTCACTGAAAAAGAAGGTGAAAATTTTGAAATGTTCAACCAGTGCTAAGATCCATAAGTATCTAATTGGAAACCAAGTTCAACCCTGTCAGCCCTACACTTGTCGTCTGCTGCCAGCATTTGCATTGACTTGGTGACCTTTGGTCTTTTCAAACAACTCAAAGGAAACAAAGCTCAGAAAGCTGTGCCGCGAAGAAGAAATCACTGCAAGACAGTGCCAGGAATTTGCGTATTGATGCTCTTTGTCACCCCTTTGCTGCTAGGCAGGTGGAAGTGACAATTTTGATGTAGTTAAAACTTAGGCAACTGGACAAGCACTTTGTGAGAGAGGTCCAGCAATAAATTGCTTTTTTTTGGCAGCAGGAAACAAAGGCCATGCAGGTGGACTTCACACTCTGGTAAACCAGATTGTTTAGGCTTGTTCTATTCAGATAGTGGCAAGGAAAAGATCCTCAGAGCAGATAAACAACCACAAGACTGCCCAACAGTGTGTAAGTTGCAAAAACAGAGGCAGCGGCGGTGAGAAGGGCGTCAAAGTTCTGTGTCAGAATAGAGTTTGATCAAATTCAAACTCAGTCGGCCTTATCCGGGCTTGCAGCAAACCTTTCCTGAATGACCAATGTAAGGCATGGATGCATGCTTGGATACATGCTTAGTCAGTGCATATAGATGTACTACCCTCAATATTTGCATGCTCCTACCATATTCTTGCTCTAAGAGCTTGTTGGCGACGTTCTGACAGTAATGTTCCCACGGAGCGACCATCAAACAAATAGATCCAAAGACGCCATGTGCACAGCCATCCACTTTTGGGACCCCCTGATCAAATGGTGTCGCTGCGCTCCCCCAATTATATATAAGCCGAATCACGAGGCAAAGCGGGCAAGGCGGCCCGTAACTATCCGTTTTACATAAGCCGAATCAGACATTTTAGGTACAGTGCGCGTCACCACTTCCTCGCAACTGATGTAGAGACTTTTTGAGCAAGAATTGGACCTCAGGACCAAAACTTTAGCCACGAAACCGAAGAAAAGAATGTGAATGGCACTAAGAACGTGTTTCATTACGTAATCGGTCACTTTTTTCGGTCTTCAACCTACTTTTTCGCTTTTTTTTTTGACCCTTTCCTGGCATGTGGGACCTCGAATACGACTCAAATCTGTGCAGAACTGTAAATACCCTTACTTTGGGCCGGCCCGAGGCTCTAGCAGCCGGTTATCAGCCGGTGGCTGTGCAATCGGTCATTTTTTTGGATCCGAAAAGTGAAAACTTGTCCCAGACTTTAGCCCTTTACAATCTGGATAGCTACCATCGAACCGAGTTGATTCCCACTGTTTTTGAGAAAATCAATAGGGTGTTTCATACATCCCAACTTGGGGCCCAACTCAAGCCCCAACTCGAGATCCAACTCGGAGATCAAGTTGGGGCAGAAACCAAGTTGGGGTCCGAGTTGGATGTCAAATCGTGCATAACCCCACGAGCTGACATCCAACTTGGACCCCAACTTGATGCCCCAACTTCGTCGCCCAACTTCGCTTAATTCGGTCCTACAGTGCCGAATTTGTATTATGTAACCTAACAAACTTCTCTGCACTACGACAACCGAGTGTGCGGGCCATGCCTCCCAGAGCCAAGGACACGACAGCGCCGCCAAAGCCGCGCAAAAGTCGAGCCGTGGTCCAGACTCCCGACTCCTCTGACGTCGAAGTCGCATCGACGGGCGCCACCACCAAAAAAAAAGTGCGAGACCGTTAACTGGATAAAAAATCCCACTTGGACCGACGACATCATCACCTACCTCAGCGAGGACCCCGCCTTTCGAATCAAACTGTTCTCTGACTCTACCGCAGATGCCAAGCAGGATGGCCGACGGAAGCTGGTGGGCAAAGACGGCAAGCCACAGCTGTATGCTCAGCTCGCCAAACACGTCTTCGCAGACAACCCGGATGAACAAGCTCGCTATCTGAACAACCCGGTGAAGTATGCCACTTCGGTGGAAACCCGTTTGCGCAGGTAAGCCCTACGTTCTGGACCACCGCAGGGAAAAAATTCTCACCGTCTATTCAGCCTCAAGAAGGAGTACAAGGGGTTGGTCGAGACACTCGGGGCGACAGGAGCGGGACTCGAACCGGACCAAGTCCTCCCAGGGAGCAATATTGCGTCCCTACTTGGTACGTCACTGGGCATTCCACGCTCACGGTTACTGACTACCACAGATGATATACGCTCAAAGTGGCCCTGGTGGGATGATCTCCACGCGTTCTGGCGGGAGCTCCCCAACTACAATCCCATTGGTGTCCAATCCTCGGAGCCCGGTACAGACCACGCATCAGATGCCAAGGCCCTCTTCCAGCTGCCCGCGCCCACCGAGGACGAGGACGAGGACGAGGACGAGGGTCGTTCCATCACATCTATAGCCGGGGACGATGACGACGACGGCGTGGATGATCAGTCACACGAGTCGGAACGCGACGAGGAGGATGATGATTTGGATGACTTTGTAAGCCATCGTATGTTGCACGTTCCCTTGATGCTGATTCAGAACACAGGTGCCAGCGCCGGCCCGCCAGCGATCTTCGTCTCCTGATCCCATGCCGCCTCCCGCGATCGAGCCTGCTCCCAAGAAACAGACTGCTGTGCCAGCGCCCAAGAAAGCAAAGCCTGGCGGCGGGCGTGATCTTGGGCTCGCGAAGGCCCACGAGTCATCGTCCTCAGCGTGATCAGGGGCTGTGAAGGGGAAGAAGCCTGTCACAGCCATCGATCGGATGAACGACTTGCGCGAGACGGAATCGGCGCGTTTGGGGCAGAAGCGGGAGATGCAGCACGAGGAGGAGATGGAACGCATCAAGGTCAAGCGCTTGAAGCTCGAGGTCAAGCTCCTGCAGGCCCAGAACGAGTGCAGACGCCTTAACCAACACGCGTGGAGCACCCCGGCATCTCCTCGATCCCCATGACGTGCATGTACCCCCAGCCGTGGCTTATATTCCCCTGCCCGGCTTCCCCAGCTGCTGTACATGCTCCCCAGCTCCTCTCGCAGCACTCTTTCGACGAGTGCTGCCTCCTCTTCGTTGTCGGGTCTCCACGATGGTCAAGATTCATTCTCGACGGACGATTTCATGGCGCTTGCCGGGTACAGCATGCCGGAGGGTGGAGCCGGCTACGAGTTCAACACCGCTGCTAGTGGTGACTCGGAGCCGTGGCCTGTCCTTCCGCGGAACAGTGGGGACTTGTCGTGATTTCTCCATTTCTTTATTGTCTATACATATTTCATCATATTCACCGTATATTTTCATCGTCTTAAATAGATACACTCGTTATAGTATTCATATATACCGTATATTTTCATCGTCTTAAGTAGATGCACTCGTTATAGTATTCAGTATATACACTGTTGCGGATTCAGTACATCCGGTCTCTTAATACGAGAAGCGACTTTATTCCCATTCCCTCGACTCCGCTGTACCGCTGTCAAAAAGCTTCTTCTTGAGCTCTGCGCGCTTCTTGTTCCCTCAGCTCTTTCTCCTCTCAGATGATATGATCTCGACGGTGGTGGCGACAGGAACGGGATTAGCCAAGCCTTCCCTCAGTAGCTCATCCATGAAGTCGTTGTCCTCTCTCCCGGCCTCCAATCGCCCCACAAGCGTGTGAATGATGATGCAAGCCTTCACCCATGCCAGGGCATGCTCATGGTCAACGGCGTCATCAATCTGTTGGCGAAGGCCTCGAAGAGAACAGAAACGGCCTTTGATGTAGCCCATGGCATGCTCTGACTTGACGCGAACCTGGTGGTAAAAATGGAAGGTGAGTCCAAGTAGTGCTTCCGACAGTTAAGACGCACTCGTGATAAGTGATAGTTAAAAGTCTTGTTGTTCGGCTGAAGCGAGGCCGGCTTCTTGTATGGAGTAAGACACCACCAGTCTAATCCGTATGCAGAGTCAGCCCAAATCCACTCTTTTTCCTTCTTGAATAAGGTACGGTGCTGTTTAAAGGTACGGGAATCGCAAAAAACTGTCGAGTCATGTGCGCTACCACAAGGACCGACAACATAGTCAATAACTCGGAGATTTGGGAGTGTAATGAGCTACAGACAACAGTCAGAGATATAATTAATTGGTCCAATGTTGTACGCACCTGGACATTGAGTGAATAATTGCTTTTCCTGTCGAAATAAGCCTCGCCATGATGGCCGGGCTTCTCGAAGAGCGGTACAAGGGTTCCGTCGACCATGCAAAATCCGCCGGCCCAATCCTCGCATGAGGCTGCCTCCACCCAAGCTTTAGCTTCATCTTTCTTGGCCTCTGTCGGCCAGCAGATTACCTCGTCATGGAGGGCGAGGAAAGCAATGATGACCCTGTATGTGCTCTTCACTACAAGGCCCGCACTTACACTGGCCCACTGCGCGATAGCTTCAACCGAGGCAGCATTGCCATCATGGCCGAATCGATAGAGGGCAATGGCAAGTTGGAAGTGCACGGGTGTCTGCCTGCAGAACGAGTTGTTGGCAAAGATATGGTGACCTTCGATCATCGTGACGAGCTCGTCGAATGTTTCCGGGCTGACACGAAGATTGCGCCGGAATCTCTTGGGATCATCCTGCTTGAATTCAACCAGGACGAGGTGGAGCTGCGAGGCTTTTGCTACCTTGCCGGGATTGAGAACGCGAGTGCGTGCGACGGCATTCATCATTTCTCCGTATGCGCTCATCTTTGCGGCATATACATCATCTTCGTCGTCGTCCGACATTTCAGTGGGAGCGGCCGGCATAGAGTCATCAGAGGATGAGTCGGATGAGCTGGAGGAAGAGTCCGAAGACGTGGAGGACATATCAGAGATGTCCGAGTCCGAGCCGCTATCGATGGTTGTCATACGACGGTCGAAGTCCATGTCGTCCTCCAGTTCATTGAGTCGCTGTTCCTCAAAGTAATCATCCGTATCCTGCTCGGCTTGACGAGTAAGTCCACGTATCAAGGACTGATGCTCAGAGATGGTAGGCATGAAAGTGATATTAATCGACAGGAGCTTACAAAGCAGCGACAATCTACACGAGGTCTGGTACAGTATCTGCATCATCCTCCGCGATATCCCACACGTTCCGGGGCTTGCGAGGATCACCGTGGTATCAGATGGACAGTCTATCTGGAATCAAAATGAAAAGGTATCCAGAGTGCGCAATAATATACATACATCAGAACAGCCTTGTTGCTGGGTCATTGGAGAGTCTAAGAAGCCTTCATGGTAGTCAATTATACGTGGCTGCAATGTCTGGCCCAGAGGATGAGGGCTAAGAGACCCATAGTTGCCGCGTCTTTCATAATGCCGCGGCTGATTCGGAGGTGCTGGGCTGGATGAAAGAGCAGTGGGAGCCAAGTAGTTGTATCTTCCGATGGATTCCGTTCACGCTGAGCCCGTAGGATCTCAAGGAGTAAGAGATACAGTTCACGAAGAGCGGCGGCAGTGGAGGTAAGAGGGAAGGGCATAATTACCGCATTCGGAAGACATTTCCCACTGAGGTTCAGACACCCAACGGTTAGCGCAAGTTGGACCGAAAGTTGGAAGAAGCCAACAGGTGTTTCACACATGTGGCTCCGACTTGGACCCCAACTTGGACCCCAACTCGGTCAAGTTGGGGTCAAGTTGGACACCGAGTTGGGGTCAAGTTGGGCGCCAAGTTGGGATGTATGAAACACCCTAATGTTTTTACCCGACCGCTGAAAGGGTTACAAAGTTTGGATCTGTTTACACCAAAAGCGGTATATATATATATATAGTTGGGAAGTGATGACGCGCACTGTACTGCGAGCACAAGACAGAACAAGTTCTGTTTGTGAACCATTTCGACCGAGTGTTCAGTCACGGGTCACAGGCTGGGCTGAACTGAACTGAAACAATAGATGTCACAGGTCACTGGCCTTCTAGATCAAGGTGGGAATTTCCCACGAAATGAACACTTCAAAAGTGAACACTTATGGTCACAGGTCACAGTGCCTCCATCGACATTGTTGGTCCGAGTATATAACTCATGAACCACTCAGGCTCCGACACGGACTTGCTGCCTGGATGATGGGATCTCACGGCACGACAGGTACTTAGGATGTTTTAAGACTTAATTCAATCCTGCGCCACCCAGGGGCCAGAATAATTGATTTAAGGAGTTCAACGAAGACGATAATCTCTGTCAAAAAAATTGCAGTGTGAGCGCCCTCGGGCTCCTAGATTTTTTTTTTTTCACGTGTCAGAAAGTGTACGTATATATCGAGTTCAACTTGCCCCCAGTGTTCCCTCCTGTTCACTTATGACTCGTCGCCTCGCACGGCATGAGGGTCCTATGTGCATCACAACATATATTAGAGGTGAAGCTAGAACGCACAGCCCGGCGAGGAGCACATATGTCCATCCAGAACCCAGCGCCGTTAGAATCAGCTGTATACACGCGACCATGGTGGCGCTCAAGGCACAGCGGACCAGGTTGTTCTGTTGTTGTGAGGAAGTTCAGTCGAGAAGACGAATGATGAGCTCGAAGATAACGGATTCTTAGCGCGAGGACGTACACAAGCGGTAACGGATGAACCTTGTTCCGGGACGAGATCGAGGATCAATGTCTGCGTCCCATTCATTATTGCCATTGACAAAAATCCGACTGGATGATACAGGGTTCGCTTTAGTAAGCTGCCAGCGCAGGGGTTTACAAATCCTTACCGCCGATGAGCAGGATGAGCGGACCAGCAATGTTTGTTTTCTTTTCAATGCACCAACCATACCCGGAGCAACACCCAACATAAATTGCAACAAGAATGGGCATCAGCCGCATTCGGCCTACCGTTCCGTGAATAAGTTCTTGTCGTCCGGTAGCAGACAGCATCACCTTTTCAATGGGAAAAGAACTGTCGTGCGACATAGCATCAGGTTTCGCTTCGGATATGCTCTTCTTGACTCGTTGATAATCCCAGTCCAAAATTTTCCCAAATGTCACAGATCCCAGCAGCATACCGCCGCCGATCGCTAAGTACAGAGACAAGACTGTAGGTGGAGCATGCATTGTATATAGAGGAGCGGACGCACCGAGGAAACAAAGCCCTATCTGTGTTTCATTGAGCGCCGGATATGCGGCGTGAAACACGGTCGAGATGGATGATACCACGCCGTAAAACACGGCACAGATGAGGCCATTGAAACCAAGGAGGATCAGAATGTCAGGGTTTAGAAGGAGGCGCAGAGGATTTTGGAATGGCTTCCGGGGTAGCCTGATGTTTGTGGAGCGAGCCTTTTTGCGCCTGATGATGGGGAGCAGTGGTCGATAAATGGCAGGTGGGGTGATGCTGCCGTTTCCAACCATAGATCGCAGTGTTTCGGGGAGGAAACTGCAGACATGTATGATAAGTTCATACGAAGGAATCAGAAGGAATAAAATTTACAGGATCAAGACCAGAGCGCAGGTTGATGAAGCAATGCAGAGAAACCAGAAAATAGATCTGAGAGGACATAAGTATCAAGTACGAAGCACTGGTAGCATCCAATAAAATGGCGATATTACCTCCATCCTAAGCCATCGGACAGGGCGCCTCCTATTACTGGGCCGATAGCTGGTCCAACCTTCGAAGGAGATTAGAATGAAGGGGGAGGAGATGGCGCGAACGACATACTAAAGGTCCTATATTATAAAGTCCGAAAAATCCAGCCCGCTCTCCAGGTTCAGAGATATCCCCGATAACACCGGCGCCTGAATTTTCAATCAGGACTGGGTCAAATAGAAATGAAATCCAGATAACCTAGGGCGATAGTACTGGCGGAGCCTGCAGCCTGAAAGCACCGGAGCAGGAGCAGTAGCCAGTACTCCCGTATCAGAGCAAGACCGATACACGACCCAGACAACAGGAGTAAGCAGCCTATGAACATAGGCCTTCGCCCCCAGTAGTCGGCTAGTGTTCCCCAGAACATGGGTGCTTCATGGAAGGTCGGAGGCTTCTTAATCTATAGGAAAATACGCACATATTCCTTGAAATACTATGTACATGGTGACCTGTATAACGCCTCCGTGATTGAGTCACCGGGACTTGGTGTTGCGGTAGCAGCTTACCGTCAAGTTTATAAGCTCAATTGGACGATGAAAAACATTCGAGAGAAGGGGAATTACGGGAAAATATATATTGGAAGAGAGAGGGCTGTGATAACTTGTAAATCGAAGAACTTGCGGGAGACTTTCGGACCTTACCTGAATAACCCGCCGAAAGCAATCAGAGCAACAATGAACCACTTCTCTCGTGAGGTGTATATGCTGTGTTGTTCAGCAATTTCGCCTCTCGCCTCCTTATCGGGCGGGTCCAGATTGATGACTGCATTTTCTTCATGAACTGACATTTAGCGGCCCCTCAAGATCGTTGAATCGTTTCAAGTCGTTCGGACGTCGTAGATGGCGGTTCTGATCAGGCTTATAGACCGTTGGAAGCTCAGTGGAGCTCTTTATAAACAGTTCCGGAATTCCGAAGGCAAGAGTGGAACTCCGGGGTTTGAGAAGCGGAGGTCGGCTTATCGGCGCTGGTTCTCCGAAAGTTCAGTACTTGATCTATGGGTTCACCTCACACCAAGTGCTTAGTAAGGTCTAAAGCTAAAAGTCGGGAAACTCAAGAGGAGGGATTACAACACAGGTTCAAGAGGTTTCAGGGAGGTTCCAAGTTAATCCTGGTGCTATCGGCTTCAGGACCAAATACTGCCATCAGCCTCTTCCACTTTCGGCTTTCAGCCAAGTTTTTTGGTCTCCAGGCTTCGTGCTGCTGGTTGAGGTACAGGTACGCTCGCCTGGCGTCTTCGATTTCTATCTGAAGCTGTTTCAGCCATGCTCCTTCTTCCAGGGCTTTCCGTACTGTCGAAGCCAAAGAGGGAGGCTTGCTTGCGAGATATCCAGAAGCGGTGTTCGTTCATCGTCTCTGTCGATGCGATCTGGGTCCATCTAGTGAAGGGAACCTCGCCCGAAGCCGAATCCGTGCTTTCGGATCTGAAATCGCCCTCGCGAACGGCTTTGGATAACCTCCTGGCCTACGGAGATGACTTGAAACTGAAAAGCACGACTTTAGAAGCCCACAATGTGGTATTCGTGACTCCCAGGCCGGGGTCCGTATCACCATGGTCGAGCAAAGCTACTGATATTTCTGCAATATGCAATCTCGGGGCATTCGTGGAACGGCTGGAGCGAGGGGTGGCCTTCGTTTTCAGCACGACCGACGACCGCATTTTGGTAGAGGATGACGTTCACAGCTTCTCGTCTCTCATCCATGACCGCATGACACAAGTAGTCCGTCTTTCACCCCCGGATGAGGAGGCTTTGTTCAGTCATAAAAGCCCAAGGCCTCTCCGGATCGTCGATCTCACAGAGGGTGACAACGCCAAAGCCAGCCTCATGTCCGCAAACAAGGAGCTAGGCCTTGCTCTGGCAGCTGACGAGATGGATTATCTCGTCGGCGCATATGGAGCCGACCGCAATCCCAGCGATGCAGAACTCTTTATGTTCGCTCAGGTCAATTCCGAGCATTGTCGGCATAAGATATTCAACGCATCATGGACTATCGACGGCAATGCTATGCACTCATCTCTTTTCCAGATGATTCGCAATACCGAAAAGATCAGCGGGGCGAACACTATTTCCGCGTACTCGGACAATGCAGCCGTCCTCCACGGGCACCCCGCTCCCCGATTCAGCGTCACTCCGGGACCCTCAAAGAACGATATCAACAACCTCTATCAATCCCGCACCGAGGACATGCCGATTCTCATCAAAGTCGAAACACATAACCACCCCACTGCGGTGTCGCCCTACCCGGGGGCCGCAACGGGCTCTGGGGGAGAGATTCGCGATGAGGGCGCTGTAGGCAGGGGCTCCAAGCCAAAAGCGGGGCTGTCCGGGTTCACCGTGTCCAATCTCCTCATCCCAGGCTTCGAGCAGCCATGGGAGACCGATTTCGGCCGCCCCTTGCACATCGCGTCCGCCCTCGATATCATGATTGAAGGGCCCCTTGGCGCGAGCGCGTTCAACAACGAGTTCGGGCGGCCGGCACTGGCGGGTTATTTCCGCACCTTCGCAGAGCGTGTCCCCGCTGTTGACGGGGCGCAGGAGATTCGCGGTTATCATAAACCGATCATGATTGCGGGCGGGTACGGGAACGTGCGGATGGAGTTCGCGAGGAAGGACAGAATTGCGCCCGGGGCCAAGATCATTGTCCTAGGTGGCCCCGGGTTGTTAATAGGTCTGGGCGGCGGGGCGGCGTCGAGCCAGGTTTCGGGGGCGAGCTCTGCCGAGCTGGACTTTGCATCCGTGCAGCGGGATAACCCTGAGATGCAGCGCCGGTGCCAGCAGGTCATCGACGCGTGCGTTGCTTTGGGCGAGGAGAACCCGATTGAGAGCATCCACGACGTCGGCGCGGGCGGGCTGTCCAACGCACTCCCCGAGCTCGTCCATGACTCAGGGCTGGGGGCGATATTCGAGATCCGGGACGTCTTGGTGGCCGACTCATCCATGTCTCCGATGGAAATCTGGTGCAACGAAAGCCAGGAGCGCTATGTCCTGGCGATCTCGCCAGATAAAGCAGCCACCTTCCAAGCCATTGCCCTCCGTGAGCGCTGCCCGTTCTCCATCGTGGGTGTCGCGACACAGGAGCAAGACCTAATCGTTACCGATCGCCTTCTATCTGAAGACGTCATTCGCCTGAAGATGTCGACGCTCTTCGGGAAGCCGCCCAAGATGTCCAGATCCGCCACGACCCTGGCGTCGCCTCGTACTCCGTTCGACTCTAGTCTCGCTCCGTATCTCCCGTCTGTCAGCGCCATCGGGGAACGCCTCACGCTTGCAGTAAATCGCGTTCTCCGCTTGCCGTCCGTCGCCTCCAAGTCGTTCCTCATCACGATCGGCGATAGGTCTATTACCGGCCTTGTGACGCGGGACCAGATGGTGGGTCCTTGGCAGGTGGCCGTCGCGGACGTCGCCGTGACGCGCTCCTCGTACGGGTTTGACGTCCTCTGCGGAGAAGCAATGGCGATGGGTGAACGGACGCCTCTTGCGCTCGTCAATCCCGCCGCGTCGGCACGCATCGCCGTCGCCGAGGCGCTCACTAACCTCGCTGCTGCACACGTGGGGGACATCGCGCGTGTGAAGCTCAGTGCGAACTGGATGTGTGCTGCGTCAAAGGAGGGAGAAGGCGCCTCGTTGTACGCGGCGGTGCAGGCTGTCGGGATGGAGCTTTGTCCCGCGCTCGGGGTGGGGATCCCCGTTGGCAAGGACTCGATGTCGATGTCGATGAAGTGGCGCGAGGGGCTCGAGCAGCGCGAGGTCAGCTCGCCGTTGTCGCTGATCGTCACGGCGTTTGCGCCGGTAGAGGACGTCGGGCGGACGTGGACCCCACAGCTGCGTACTGATGTCGATGGTCCCACGATCCTCGTCTTCTTCGATCTCGCGGGCGGGAAGGCGCGGCTTGGCGGGTCCGCCTTGGCCCAAGTGTTCCACGAGATTGGCGATGAAGCACCGGACGTCGAGGATCCTGCGCTAGTGAAGGCGTTCTTCCAGGGCTGTCAAGCCATCCGGAGCGCGGAGCCGGCCCTCATTCTGGCGTATCATGATCGATCGGACGGTGGCTTGTTCACGACAGTCGCAGAGATGGCCTTTGCTGGTCATGTTGGTGTTCGCGTCTCTCTGGACTCGCTGCCTAGCGCTGACGACCCGATCCCCGCACTCTTCAATGAGGAGCTTGGCGCTGTGGTCCAGATTCACAACACACATCTTGCGCAGTTGAAGGATGTCTTTGCCGGTGCGGGATTCCCGAGCTCGTTGATCCATGTTGTTGGGGAGGTCAACATGTCGTCAGCGGACCAAGTTTTCAGCGTGGTCCACGCGTCAGCGGAGATCTTCACGTCGACTCGGCAGGAATTACAGCAGATGTGGGCGGAGACATCTTTCAAGATGCAGTCCCTCCGGGACAACGCTATCGCTGCAAAGGAAGAATTCGACCTCATCGCGGACGTCTCGAATACCGGGATATTCTATGACCTCAAGTTCTCTTATTCTCACTCACGCAGCTACTTCCGCCGACCCAAGGTTGCGATCCTCCGAGAACAGGGTGTTAACGGGCAGGCGGAGATGGCTTGGGCGTTCACCGCAGCCGGCTTCGACGCCGTTGATGTCCACATGAGCGATATTCTCAGTGGGGCTACTCATCTGCGCGACTTCCGCGGGTTGGCTGCCTGCGGCGGATTCTCATACGGCGACGTTCTTGGTGCTGGCAAAGGATGGGCACATTCGATCCTTCTCAACGCGACGGCTCGTGAAGAATTCGCAGGTTTCTTCCAGCGCGACGACACATTCACTCTCGCGGTCTGCAATGGGTGTCAGTTCCTCAGTCATCTGCGCGAAATTGTCCCTGGTGCCCATGACTGGCCGGACTTCCAGCCGAACAGGAGCGAGCGCTTCGAGGCCCGTGTAACGATGGTCGAAGTGGTCGAGGCCGATGTCACGCGATCTTCCGTATTCTTACGGGACATGGCGGGCTCAAAACTGCCGATCGCTGTCGCGCACGGCGAGGGACGTGCATCGTTCGCTGATCCAGCACGCCAGCAATCCCTGGAAGCGAAGGGCTTGATCGCCTTGCGTTATGTCGATTCACACGGGGCGCCGACGGAGGTGTACCCTGCGAATCCCAACGGCAGCCCTGGAGGGCTTACTGGCGTCCAAACCCCCGACGGTCGTGTTCTCGCCTTGATGCCGCACCCCGAGCGAGTTGTAGCCCTTGAGAGCAATAGCTGGTATCCAGCAACGCTCGCTGACGAGTGGAAAAATATCGGGCCTTGGTTCCAGATATTCCAAAACGCCCGGAAATGGTGCCATTGATTATGGTACGCCATATCTCTACCAAACGATTCAGCATGTTAACTCCTATTTTTCCAGACTATATAGAAAACAAAAATGTATCACATCGCTGTAGCACTAGAATTACAGTAAAAAAAAGTACCGATATTATTGTCAGGCGGAATACGCATTTAATGGTCGGGCTATCTGTAGATTTGGCCTGACAACCATCAAACAGTGCATAAGCACTGTCAAACAAACTTTTTCGCTGAGCTGACCAAAAGCTGGCGCCGCTATGGACTCGGAATTTGACCGCGCGAAGGTCCAAGTTCCTCGTGGCTCAGATGAATCCCTTCCATCTTCAACCCAAGTCAAACGCTCCCCGGACATCTGGTTCGAGGATGGGACGATTATCCTCGAAGCCGAATGTACCCAATTCAAGGTCTTCAAAGGCATCCTAGCTGCCAATTCCACAGTTTTCAACGACATGCTCGTAATAGGGTCTTTTCCGGACATCAGTGAGATGGTCGAGGGTTGCCCTGTCGTGCGTGTGTACGATACAGCCTTGGATTTGATGCATTTTCTCAAAGCGATCCATCATGGTGGGTGAGACTTATATCCATCACTTCAGAGGACATCTTCGCTTACCCTGGGCCAGCTATTATGAACCTGCTGAAACAAAGGATTTTCTGCTGATTGCTGCAATCCTGCGGCTGAGCACGAAGTACAATGTCGACTTCCTACGACGGCGTGCCTTGGCGCATATATCGTCCCTGTATCCCACCACGTTGCAGGAATGGGATCAACGGAAAGACACCTCGATGGAGGTCTTCAATGCCCGTCCCTTTGCCGTCCTACTTCTCGCGAAGGAGACTGGCCATCAGGCACTTCTTCCGGCATGCATGTACCTGTGCGCGGACAGTGTCGACATCAACGACATCCTCGACGGACTCAAGTCCATCGATGGCAAACACTTGGAGCTTGACTGGCCCGACAAGCGTGCCTGCATCCGCGGCCGCCAAAACCTCCTCCTCGCCCTGCGCTCCGAGGTCTTTGCCTTCCTCACTGGCAGCCTTGCCATCCCCAACTGCGTCTCGCCGCAGCGCTGCGACAGCTCCAAGCTGCGTTGGCTGCAGAGTCTCGAGGCTTCCCTCGGGAACGGATGTCCGGGCATCTTTTCTATCAAGTTTCCCTGGGTCTCGTTCCGCAAGGCGGTGTGCGATAACTGCTACACCGCATCGTATACAAACTCGAATACACAGCGGCAGTTCATCTGGGACAAGCTGCCAAGCTATTTCGACATGCCACCGTGGGAGGAGCTTTCGAAGTCGTCGTAGACTTTTTTTACTTCTATGATACCCACATGTATTTATATCGACAAATGTATCTACAAAGATTTGATTCAAGTTCTTCTCCCGGGATGCGAACATGCCCCAGTTGCCTTTTTCGGTTGAAATAGTTCCCGCGATGCTCCAGCTACTTTGATATATATACTCGCTATGTGAAGTGTTGCCAGTCTGTGGTCGTACGAGGTTTTCTTTGAGACCCGTTGTAATTTCTACTGCTTTCCTGTGACTAAACGGAGCAATGAAACCTGATTCCAGTCCATTTTCTGCACCGTGGTCTTTCCTCCACGCTGCTCCGCCCACGCCTGGAATGTCTTCATCTCTGGATACGCTAATTTTGCTGCCGCTGCCTGATCGGCCACCTCAGGGCATTTCCCACTCATTCGCGCGTCGTGTACCCGCTCGACATCCGCAATGCTGCCGCACCGTCAGCGGCAGAAAAAGTTGCCAGAACCGGATATACGCGCTTACAGTGCTTTCGTGTGGGAGTTCATCGCTATGAGCGCTCGGGCGAGGAACCCAGGGATGGATGGAAGTTGTTTTCCTGTAGCCCGTTTGTACGCTTCTTCTTGTTCCTTCGTCGTGGAGACTGAAAACGAACTCGAGGAGAGCATCAGGATGGAGAGGGTCCACGCACCTTCTCCCGCCACAATCAAGATTTGAGAACGGTAATTTTCTGGGTTCTAATACGGTGTTCCTTAGATTGAGAAGCACAGGGAACCAAAAGCTACCTTAAATATGGCCGCAGCGACGTGGCCTATATCGTCTACTGCCTGGAACGGTTCATTGAGGATTTGATGGATGCTCCGCATAACTATGTAAGAACTCACAACCAGTTGGTTAGTCGTAGTAGGCTTGAGTCCGTTCTTCAGGACCCCGACGGCCACTGAGCCGATAGTTCCATCATAATTTTCCATAAAGAATCCGGGTCGCAAAATGCTAACAGAAAAATCGAATTAATGTCTAACGTGGATTTTCTATACGCACGTCCAGGGAAGACCTTTGTTGCCTAGTTCACGGATATGCCTCTCAATCATCACTTTTGCACGGCGGTCCAGTTGTGTGTGGTCGTCATAATACTCTCCACCACGCTCTGTAGAAGAGAATACGAAAGAAGACACACCATATTCGAGAGCAATGTCGGCCACAGTCTACAGCACAGCCATGTCAGCCTTCAACCTTAGCATCTTCACTTTCGCGAACCTTGCCCTGTTTCTCCTCTCCATCCGCATTCGCTCCAAGGCCAGGAAACGCGAGAACGCAAAAAACGCCCCAGATCCCGCCCTCCTTTTTTGCGTCCGCGAATATCTTTCGGACTGCCTCGACAGAATCGAGATCCCCCTGCACAACAGTGACATGTTTGGGGTTTTCTGCCACTAGCTGGTTCGCAGCAGGGGAAGTTTTTGTCCGCGTCAAGGCAAAGAAGTGGAATTCAGATTCCTCTTCAGAGTCTCCCGGTCGAAGCGCGTTAATCAAGGCCCTCCCTTGTCGCCCTGTGGCACCAGTGACAAGTATGTTTTTCTTGGCCATAACGGGGTTCAATATATGTACGGAGTCGATCACCTTATGCCAAGGAGCCTGGATAGGATCGTTGTGAGCTGATACGATAAAATATCGCGCTATTATGAAGCTACCGGATAACTTGGAAGTCAGTCACGAGCCAGTCGTTAGGAAATCAGCGCCTCACTGATCCGGCTTCATAATGCTGGATAATCGCCATCAGCGCTATGAGCCGACATAATCTGATGAGCCGGCTGATACTGCCGGATTATGGGTCTAAGAGTTACTCCGGCAGCAGGTTCCTACCCAGCCGCGGTTTCGAGGTTCATAGACAGAGTAGCGGTATTTTAATTGAGATCTCAGGCGCAGTGACATTTTGATGTGTGACTAAGGAAACGTGATGTTATAGAGTGACAAAGTTGGGATGAACCTCTCCACAGCGGCTGGAAGAAAATATATACAAACAACATAGCCACAACTTCGCGAAATCATGTATCAAAATCATTCTGGGCTCCCTCATATAAAAATAAAATTCTTTTCAGGGGCAAGCACTTTACATATGGCTGCATGAGTGCCTGTGTGTAGTTTTTTGATTTTATTGTAGCCTTGTTCGGTAGTGTCAGCAGAAAATCAAGGTTTCAGGGTGTTTTCGGTACAACAAGCCTAGCAAAGGTCATATTGGGACCTGTGAATTTTTTACGGAGCTTCTGTGCATCCCATAGGTATCCTCGACCCCCAATTACATTTTATCTTCTCTGAGGAAGGGATGGCAATGACTTTCTGTGGGATTTCGCGAAGTTGTGGCTATGTTGTTTGTATATATTTTCTTCCAGCCGCTGTGGAGAGGTTCATCCCAACTTTGTCACTCTATAACATCACGTTTTTTTAGTCACACGTCAAAATGTCACTGCGCCCGAAATCTCGATTAAAATACCGCTACTCTGTCTTATGAACCTCGAAACCGCGGCTGGGTAGGAACCTGCTCCGGCAGCAGATTTGGATCTGGATTTGATGGCAGATTTGGATTTGATGGGTGACATAATGTAGTGACCGATTAGTGATAGGAGTGATTATTGGGCAATCTACACTCTTTCCCAATGTCCCCATGCAATCTGAGCCCCCAGGAGGCTGCCAGATGGGTTGCCTTGATTGTTGTTTCGCTCCTGCAGTACATTGTACTCGGTGTGGGGCTTTTTGTCTATCCCCAATACTGCAAGACAGATATGCACACCTCTGCACTGTCTGGTCGTGCTTGGCTCCAGGAGCTTCTCTCAGGACATCCAAACCGCATCTATATTGCTCTTGGGATGCGCTGTCACCTATTCCTTGCCCTGGTCCTCCAACTTCGCCTCATGGGACACATGGAATCCCAAAACTCCCGATGGACCCTTGTCCAGGACAAGGGTCCAGGATTCCAAGATGCCAGCCCAGGGCACCTGGAAAGCAGTGAAAATTTCGCTCTGTATAGGTGTGAAAATCCAAAAAAAAAACTTGCCTAAAAAAGCTTAGGGTTCACAAAATTGGCCTCAAAAAGCTTATATTCTGACAAGGAAATCACAAATTTTCACCCTCAAAAAGCATATTTTCTGGACAACCCTTTGGTGGAGCTTCCCAGGGCTGTAACAGCTTTGAGCAATTATGCAGCAGTCAGGTATACAAATGGTGAGCAGAGAGGCAACTCCTGCAGCTCAGGTCTAACTTAACGACACTTTGTACGTGATGGCATTCCTGGTGATTCGCCACCTAAGGATGCACCTGATCAATTATGTATGAACCTTGTGAGGCCCATTTTTGTGCATATAGGAAACCCACCTCAGAGGTTAGCCTCCCTGGTATCTGGATTTTGCCCAGAATTTATCATTGGTATTCCAAATGCTGCATGGTAGTGTGCCTTGCATTGGTGCACAGCTGCTGACTGGCAGCAAGGAAATTGGATTGTTTTGTACCCACCTCCATGGCCACCCTGGCTTTTCTGTTGCACCCAAATTTCATCCAACATTAACATTGACATTCTGAAATGCTGTTTGGTATCATGCCTCACATTGGGATGCAGCTGCTGACTGGCAACAATGAAATTGGGTTGCCAATACCCTCCTTGCTGGCCACCCTGGCTTTGCTGCTGTGCCCAAATTCTAGTCAAAATACATCACTGACATTCCAAATTGCTGTTTGGTATTACACCTTGCATTGGCACACAGCTGTTGACTAGCAACAATGAAATTCATCAGGGAAATCCTCCCTAGCAATTTTGTGATATTTTGTCACAAAACATATTGCCCCCCAAAATATTTTCAGCACATTTGCGATATCCACAGATATTTTGTGAAACTTTTATACACATTTTCTTACACAATCTCGAAAAGTCTAAAACAGGGTGCAGCAGGCATTACAAGCACCCCATTGAGTTTAGCAAGTGCAAATCTCAGCTCAAACAACCTCATGAAGCAGATTCCAGTGATTGTCCAATTGAGCTCTCAATGAGTTTTGCTCCAAGTCATTCAAACTCTGCCGATCAATCTGTCAAACAGCGGCAAACATTGCCATGACAACACTAGTTGTCGATTTTTCGCCCTTGTGTTTCCTTTAAAGGGAATGCCCTTTTGGGATCAGCATAAACGGCAGGCGCAATTTTCAGACCCCGTTCACAGGAGCATCACACCTGTGTATTACACAAGGGATTTGAAGTTGGTATGTATGCCCTAACAGATTGAGAGGGCAAAAGCTGTAGGGTTCAAGTGACAGAGTCCTCAGGATTTTTTTCTGGCAAATTACAGGGTGGCATGCAAGGATAATCAGGAAGAAATACATGTTTTCTAATTAATGCAAGGGTGGCACAGAGATATTATTCAAGTAGATACCAAGGTAGATCATACAATGCACTGGGAAGGCATGAGATACCATCCGACCTGGTATTTGGTCCAAACACGCAAGATGGTAATACTAACAAAAGACCTCACCCACATGTATGTCCACCAATCATGCAGCGTCAGAACCAGAGACCAGTAATTCCAGAACCACAGGTAGGTAGTCGGCAGATGCGCCGTGCCAGCAGTTGGCGATGATGCTGTTGCGCTCAGAGCTCCAGGTGGGCGCGGTCCTGTGACAGGCAGGAGTGAGAAAACATGCACCAGAGGCCCCACACATGAGGGGTAAATGTCAGAGGCACAGAGGCCCCAGTTGGGTGGCATGGTGTAGCGACGGTGGTGGGAGAGGAATCATGAATGTAACGTGTAACGTGGCAGGATTGAAAGCCCCAGGCTGCCAAAAGTGGCCGATAAGAACCTTCCTAATAAGGAGATGCTTAGTCACGAACCCAAGGGCGAAAAGTCAAAGACTGACAACACTTTTCTCTTCCTCTTTCCACTTCCCTCAATCGCCCACCCCTTCCTTTCTCCTCATCACTTTTGATTGCATGAGACCCCCTGCCCATTTTCTTTGTGTTCACTCAATTACATCTGTTAAAATTTCAGGCTGTCAATTGTCATTGCATGTGTTGCAGTAAGTAAATCAAATTCCTTTTTTTTTCTTCCAACAAAGAAAAATAAGGAAGCAAGAATGATGATGAATATCCGCGAAATAGCGACAGGAGAAATTGGACTGTCCAATCCCAGGACTTGTACTATCGACAATGATGGGCAACCAATCTTGCTACACTTCAGAAATCTGCATATGGCAAGTGCAACTGATGAATAAGAACTTTAGGGATAGTGTACTAGCAGGAAATTGCATATGAGTGGATCTAACAGCTTCCGTGGACCAATCCCTTTTCGATCTAGACAGCCTTTGTTTACACAAGTTATCGTCAGTGTTGGACTTAAGGGTTAACCCTTAAGTTAAGTTAAGGATTAATAAGCCATTAATATTAACCCTTAACAAAACTCCTGGATGTTCTTAAGCCTTAACTAGGCCATAATGATGGCATTTTTGTCCATTGCCACCACAAATCTACTGCTGTGGCACTGGACATTATCACGTCAGATCAGGACAACCAAAAAAAGGGAGATGACTGTTTTGAATTTCAGGGTGATTTCAACTCAGATCACATTGACTTCTGAGCTTAATAAATGACCGCCTTTCCATTGGGTTAAAAGTGCAGATTGGGTTCAGGGCATTGATGAGACATCACAAAAGGATATGGGAGTCATTGGGACAATAAATGCACAAGAAGGTGCTAATATTCTGTGCTTTTTCTGCACGGAAAAAATATACCAAGAAACAAGAATTTTTACCCTTATTAACCCCTTAAGTTCCAACACTGCCAGTGAACTTATCGTCCACATCATGGCGCGTCGGCACAAGTGTCATACATGTTCTGGCCTGACGTAGTGCCTAGATTTTGTTAATCGCTCTTAACCTTTCCCTTGACGCTCATCTGACAACAATTCCTCGACATACAATGCACTAAGCAGCCCAAAATGTGGTCTTTACCCTGAGCGAGATATGTAGGCCGCGTAATAGCGAACTTGATAGTTAAACTACGTATCATAGTTTCAGATCGGAGGTTGACACACGTTGACGCGAGATATCTTTTTAAATTCCTCGGGCATGGGAGATCTCAGTGAGAATAGAATTGGTGAGTTGACCTGTATACATCCGCCGAGTCTCCATGTTCCCTCGCGCTCTTGCTCCAGCTCAGCGGGTGCCGAATTGAGTTGAACAATTGCCTCGTTGAGACAGGAGATATTCTTCTTCTGGCGACTCGAAGCAATTATATAACGGATCAAGAGTACGGATAATCCTTTGGATTTCGAAACGATAGAGTCGTCCGGCCTTTCCAAGATCGAAAGAAATGAGCTAGAAGAGTCCGCCAGTGGGCCGCGACGTGTCTTCGCATGACAGTTATTGAGTTGTATTCATTTTCAATCGCCGTTTCTTTCGACTGGTCCTTACCATGAGCCGCTCCAGATACTATTCACAAAGTGTGCTGCTATACAAGATCCATCACAAACGAGAAATACAAGTAGAGTGTCCAATTAATTGTCCAATGAAGTGTCCGGCTCAGACAGCCTGAGATCCATCGTACGGAATAGAAGGTAATCCCTTATGATTGTACGGCATGTATGACGATGAATCATGGCCAACAACCTGATGCATAGGTTTGCTGGGGCGATTGCGAGAGCCGCTCAACTTTCCTTCCTCTGCCGAAGCAGTGGCATCGCCGTCTTGAATGCTGAGCCCAAGAGCCACTCGCACAATAATGAGTGTGGGAACGATTCCCTGAAACTCTCGATGAACATAATACGAAGCGCAGCACGATCGAAGAAATGACTCACCACTATTTGAGCGATCATTTGGAAGAGAGGCTCTTGTACGATGCTAGCGTCGGGTATGGCGCCAAGAATAAGAAATGCCAGAACGGATAGTGGGTATATCATGCCGGACTCCACTCTGAGCGCCATTAGCATTTAATTGGAGCCTGAAGCAGCCGACGCACAGAACAGAGATGCTGGTAATATACCTCTTTCGTACTTCTGTGTTTAGATATGCTCGGGACCGACGTGATATCCACCAAATTCTTCCTGCTGCACCAGAGACATATCATTAGGGACGCGGAAAGAACGAAAGCTCTGAAGCGCACCTGACAGGCTCGTGACCAAGACATTGGTGACGAGAGATAGCGCAAAAAATGGGCCGAGGGGAAGACGTATATCCCACGCATAAACTGGAAATTGTGTAAACAAGATGAAGAATCCCAGATATAGGAGTGCTGACCGCTGGTGACAATAAGCAGAATGATTGGGAGTATCACTACGTATTTGTTGCGGTTCCATATTGAATAACAACGGTATATCTAAGCCAAAACATCATGAACTGGAGTGATACTTGGAGGATAATGACGTACGACCAATGCGTCAGCGATAACACTGGTGAAGAATGTATGAATATGACGATCAAACAAAGGAGAGGCGTGGCCCACTTGTTCGTGACATAGATGAGAGTGTTGGCCAAGACGAGGTGATCATACGGAATGTTGATATTGTCTATATCCGCAGCGCCGAGAACGAGGTTGATGATGGACTGTGCCGTGCAGAGCACGAAGAGGGAGATGGCGGTCACCAAAAGGACAGTGTTTCCCGCCCGGTTGCGGCGGTTCCAAAGGATGTAGATGAATGTGCAGAAGAGTACCAAGTAAATGCCTGGGGGACGCTAAGCATCGTGTTTTGACAAATTTCAGACCGTAATACCATAAAAGAAGGTCCCGACCTGAGTAATAACTGTATTAGACACAGGGCAGCATACGAATTGGCAAACATACCCACAACTGGCTCATGTCGTACCAAAAAGGAGTCTGAAATTATGTGAGACATCTGGCTAGATTAACGAAGAAATAGCATACCATTTTCCAAATGACCCAAGCACTAGTGCGAAAGAATGCCCGAATGTAGAAGAACGAAAGAGGAGCAGGAAGAAGCGAGGAGCAGAAAGGGAAAACTCCTTGGACTATCTTGTTCCAAAGCTACTGGTTTTATACACTGCCTGTTGGACGTGTTGCCAGGGGCCGTTGTGGACCAAAATGTCACTTATAATTATCTGGGAAGAAGAGTACGAGTCATCAGAGACGCTAGGAAGTGATTTCGGGGATGATGTGAAGATCGAAAAAGATGGTTGGATTAAAATACGCCTGACTGATAAGACATTAAGCCAATCAGGATCGTTTGGAGCATCAGAATCCTCCCTCGGCACCTTGAATCTTGTTGAACGAGGAAAAAAGGCTTTGACCGAAAACAGCTGGATTACGCACTCCAACACGGCCGCCTCAGCCTAGTCTGATGGGCCCCAACCACGCAAGATCTACAAGATGTGTGCATTGGCAGCATCCTCGCTCGAGCCGTCGCCAGCTTTCAGTTGAGGCTGCCGTCAAAGTTCAGAAGTTGATACTCAATCATTGAAACTGTCGTGAACCACAGCATACCAAAGTAAAGATGACAGATGTGCGGGTACCGTAGAACATATTCAATGGTCAATTACCAGATAGAAGCTGTCAAGTAGCAGGGACATCGCGACCATCTACGGTTGTGGGTTGACGTGGTTATTCTACCCCAGATATTGTTGGCCGGAAGTGACGACGAGATACGGGGTGAATAGCAAGCAATTCAGCATGAAGCAATGCTGCGGCGGTGATAAGATAATAATACAAGCAACAGATCCCAAGTTATCTCAGAGCCAAATACAAACCCTCCACCGCAACGTTCGCCTGCCAGATGCCGAGCTTGCGTATCGCACGCAAGGCTGCCGGAGCCGGCACGATCAGCGCAAGCGCAGGTACACCGAGAACGAGGAGGGCCAGGGAGAAGAGCAGCGTGATGCTGGGCTTGATCACCAGGAAGTAGAAGAGCGCCTGGTATGACGTCGCGTCTGCAAACTGGATACAAATCATGGTCTGGTGCGGAACGCAGAAGGAATGGAGGGGGTACCATGGCGTAGGCGTTTTTGTAGAACGATGTCTCGACAACTTGGGCACCGGAGGTAGTGGGTTCGCGCATGCGGGTGAATATTGGCCGGGGTGGGTAAGGCGGAGGGTACGCAAGAGGTCCATGGAATTTTGTTTGGAGGGCAAGCTGGGACTGAGTAAAAAAGTATCTCATTTTCTAGAACGAAAAGCTGACCTCTCCTCGGGAAAAAGCGCGGGCGCCTAGTAGGTTGAAGAAACATAAGAGTGCCCCAAGGGGGAGGGCCATGAGCAACGTTGTGCCTGTCTATAGAACATGGGGAAAAGTCACGAGGAAATGCGCAGCGATCATGACATACCACCGTGAAGATGAGCGTAAAGAGAAACGCCGCCAAGGCAAAGGGGAAGTTGAGCGCATAGAGGTGAAAAAGTGCCTTGTAGTACACTTTCCGCCTTATTGGGAGGAAATATCGCCTCCAGGCCCGACGAGACCAAAATCCTTCTGGGTGGGTGCGTATCTCGGGCAGCTCGCCAGCGGAAAAGAGTAGGCCGTCTTCCAGGCCATCATCGAGACCGAATTCCTCCTCTTCATCCTCACGGAAGAGGGATGCCACGGTTTGCGCAAGCGACGGTGCACCTGACGCTGACGAGAATACGCTCAGGTGCGATTCCGATCGCGGCCGCGTAACCACGCGTCTGCCGGACAGAAAAGGGGTGCTTTCAGTAGGTTCAGTATCTGCTCCGTCCAAAGGTGGAGTTGGCTGCTGAGGACTGAGAGCCTCGTAGTCAGAATGGGAATCTGTAGATGAGAATTGACCATGGAAGGAGGTTTGTATTTGTCGACGACTAGATCGTCTTGTGCGCCTTCCCCTAGAAGGATAAGGCGGGGGTGGATCATTGAGTTCTGCAGGCGATAGAGATGGAGGCGTCGCTGGAGGCGGGGGTTCACTGGGCGACACCGTGGCGACAGACATTGACAAGGGAATGCGACTGGAAGATCACGCGGTGTGATTTGTTCGTGACATGTCACGCTCGCGCTATACCTGGACCCAACCCGGACTACCTGCTTGATTCACGCTGCGTTTGCCTTGCATCTCGGAACAGGCACTTGAAGACGTATGTAATTCAGGATGTTAAATGTCCAGATTTCTTAGGACATCGGATAGGTCCGATGAGTCTTCGGATCCTTGACAATTGCTTGGCAACTTGAATGCTCCCATCAGCAAAACAGAAAATCTCTGGTGGCCGTGGCGCCGCCTGGTTGTGTCTGATTAGTATGGTTCGTATGGCAGCCATACCAGCCAGAGGCAACATATTGTACCAGAATTTTCCCCTCTGCCATTTTCCGGAGTGACCGCCATATTGTGTTAATTCACCAGAAATAGTTTACCAAAGTCAGTCCGGTGTAGGTCCTTACATACTTTCGTCCCATGGATTCTCCCTCCGTGTGTAGTATTCAACCCTTTCGTGCGCTTTTTTTGTTTTGTTTGATCTTATTGCGAAGTTCTGCGCAGCCACATCTCAACTGCGTCTCCTTGAGAAGGGGCGGTGTTTCACTCTTTTTTCGAAGTATGTAAATTCAGAACGCAATCTCATTAATTAGCGTGATGATCTATGTACTTGTTTACAAAGAAAGCATTAAAGGCATTGAGGGAATAATAATAAGGGAACTTCACGGGAATATGTGCACTACCAAATACAGGGCTAAGGTGCGCTCCACGCAAAAGAGAATCCAAATGTAAAATTGTAACAAGCCGATGCTTACCACGAAGCCCCGGTTCGACGACCCACATCCCCGTGCAGGAATCAGCGGATCTGCCAACCTTCTTGAACCACTCAACCAGTGTGCAAGGGTATTCGATGCCATTGTGGGTGAAAGAGAAGAAGAGCTTGATACGGACAACGCTCATGCCACGAAAACCAGGCTTATCTTGATCTTCAATGGCAAATGCACAGTCCCGCCTGGCTCCGTGCTTCCTCCAAGATGGGTCGATCGGATACGTTCCCAATGCATTCCACGTACACCAGAGAGATCACCCGGCACGTAAAAGGTGGCGATGGTGGAATGGAAAACCAACAACGGTGTGGCACTGATATTGGATGGGTCAATGTCGATGCCAGCATCGGAGTATGATTCAGAATGAAGCTGATCTGAGAGGAAATGGGCAAGGAGAATGGGAAATGAAGGCACTTTGATGTGTTTCACGAGGTCCGAGGCAAATCGTGGGTAGCGGTGTTCTGAAAGAAGGTCAGGAATCACAGCTAATAATCATCCAAAGGTACTCACCTCGTGTACGAGTGAGGACGACGTTGCCTTGTACCCGAATGGTGTCCACAGGACCTCCATCATCGTCCTCAGGGTCGACAACCGGGGGAGCATATGTTGGGGGCAGCATCCCACGCTCAACAAAGTCTGCACCTGCCACAGCAAGTTTATCAAGCCGCTGATTAGTTAGTAGCATTTGGGAAAGAGCCTCGTAGCGACTGGACCGACGCCAAGGCTTCTTGACAGCCGTGATGTGGCGCGACTCTGTAATGGAGGAACAGACTCCACCTGGAGCACCGTATTCCTCGATTCCATGGCGGTAGTGGACAAGGGAATGCTGCTGAGGGAGGGAAAAAGCTGCTGAGCCGCCTGGAGTGTCTGTACGAATACCAAGAGTTCTGAATATCTCATGGTGATGATGAAAGTCGCGGACGGCGGCATCAACGGCGTCAAGCGTGTCTTTGTCGAAATCCTCCCGTCGTACAAGGTAGCAGAAGTTGAGGAAGGAGGCGATGGCCTGGACAATCTGGTCAGGAACGAGCCCTTTAATTGCAGGCAGGTAGACCTGCAGAGAATCAATGTTCCTGCAAATTCGCATTTGCCTCTAACAAATACCTTCATAAGGGCTTTGGAATCGTCACCGGTCCACTGCTTGAAACACCGCAAGCATGGGAAAGCAGGGGTTGCTGCAATACTTGGAGTGAAAAGGATCAGCGATGAACAATATTACTGCAATAAAACTGTTACCGGCGATCGATCTCGTCCATAATAGCGTCCACGCCAGCTTTGGGATGTTCAAGGTAGAGGTACTCGCCCACCCAGGTCACAAGGTGATCCTTGAACGATCCCTTGATGACCTGGTGAAGCAGGTCCGAGGATATCATCTCGTGAATGTCGGCACAAGGAAAATCACGAGTAAATGGCTGATGACACAAAGGTGGGTCAACTCGATACAAGCGGAGATGGATCAGTACTGACGATAATATCCACATCAATCCCATATGAATCCCAGAGAGTACTCGCACTGAACAACGCAAGGAGCTCATCGGTCAACTCGTGAGTGCGTCGGCCGCATATGTGCCCGTCCAAATCAGTCGAGAGGGCCGTGCATCATTAACGAATCAGAAACAGGCTACACCAACAATTAAACACGTACTTTGCACACCAGTTCTGAACGATCCCAGCGAGCAACACCTGTTCTGGGTAATCTGCAATGAAGGGCCCAAAGTCGTAGATAGCGCACCGAAAATGACCGTCTGGACAGTGACGGACAATGGGCTTCATACCGGGTTTGAGGGAAGAGAGTACAGCAGCAAGCGAGGCGTGATAAAGCTTGCGCTTGAATTTACGGAATTCGGGGTACTTGCGATCGCCTGCGAAAGTCGTGAGGTAAAGAATATTTGCATTGGAATGAAACACACTTTTAGGGATGGCAAGAAATACAAACGGCATAACTGTGTCGCGATGTGCCTGGTGCATGTTGTTGTGTGGATTGCCAATTGAGATATAACCAGGATGATACTTGACATTCCCAGTTGCGACAGACACCGTTGTCTTATCGCTGCCAAAGAAAATCAGTGTATACATGGCACCCTCGGTGGTGGGATCGGCCGGGTAAATTAGATCCTGAGACAAACACGTTAGAAAAATATGAAGTGGATACAAGGGACTTACACAATGATGCCATGCAAAGTTGGCGGACATGAAGTCACTCCAGCGGCGTTTCCTGTGAGCATTGACTCAGACATAAGGGGTTGTGTCGAAAGCTCCGTTGAGGTCTGGGTTGTCGAGCATATTGGTGATAACAACATCGGGATTGCGGTACCAGACCTCGTACCACTCCCGGGCCCATGCTGGTGCGTCTGGAGAAGGATCCAGCAGCTCAGTGAGGCACTTCCATGGGGCATCACCAACAGTGGTCGCGTCGATGGTCTCGTAGATCTATAGTCTTGGAATGGTCCGAGATCTTCGTGCTTCATCATCGAGAGAGCCCACATCTCTAGAAGCTGATCGATATTTTTCGATGACATCTGCACCTGGGAAAGAATTTAAATGAGCAAGAACAATGGTGACAACTGCATAAGTAAAACTACACTATTGTCTTTGAGGTCTTTGGTCTTTGAGAAGCATATTTGAGCATCTTAGTCTTGGGGAGAACATCTTTTGTTTTTGAGTCCACGTCTTAGCACATCTTAGTCTTGGCATCAGCGTCTTAGGTCTTTGGCGGGCATCTTTTCCACCCTCTGGTCCATCAATATTGTTTGGTTAGATATACTGTAGGGTATATTCACTGACATTTCCACTATCCACACAATGAGTTTCTTGCTTCTGTGGGTTGATACAACTCCGTTCAAAGTGAGATTGAAAGTATTTTGTATAAGATAAGAATTTATGCAATTTTTTCAATGCTGCAGGGAGAATAGGAGTGTATTAAAAATGTGATATACTCACTTGCTGCACTACACATATTCAGAGGAAGGTATGGGAGTGTCAAACAGTGCGCGCATACTTGGCATGACTTGATATGATGATCCAAATCATCCAAGTCATTCAAACTCCGCTTCTGCCGGGATCGTCCGGTGAATGTTGCTAAGCCGATGGCGTGATTTGATGGCAAAAAATGGTTCGTTTCTTTCACCTTCTCTCTTCCTTCCCCCCACTTCATCTTCCGCCTCCTCATGGTATCGTATACCTATCTTCTTGCCGCTTTTTCCCTCCAAGACCCTGTATCAACTCATCTCGGGGACTTCTCCAGTACTGTGTCACATCTTTGCCGGACTGTCCCTCAAGATAGCTCAAGATGGTGATCGAGAACCTTCAAGCCCGTCCACAACCCCCCAAGTTCCCGTTGTGGAAGGGTGCTCTGCCCCCTTCGTGGACATAGCCCTTCTCACGGGTTACGCGTCCCATGCCTATTTGGTGACCTGATCATTTATTATTTTATTTCTCTCATTCTTTGCATCTTACTTGAGAATTTCCCTCATACACACTCATTTCTTCCCATTTTGATCCCAGATTTCTTCTACAGCTGCTCGAGCATGTTCCTACACATTCCACTGTCAAGCCGACTCATACTGGACCTCACAATCATTTCCTCATCTACACGGGAAATATTCATTATTGAGCTTTTGGACTTCCTTACATATTATGCTTACCTATCAGATACACCACAGATGTCTTGTTCTTCTCACTATGTACCGCCAATGCGACGAGCGAGACCCGAGTCATCGGCCATCTCAGACTATGCCGGGGATCGAGCTGACAGTGGCTTGGGCCCCCACTTGTCAATGTCTTGCGGGGGACATGCTCTCCCTATTCTGTCTTTGCATAGCTCCCGGTTGGTTTGACTGGCAGAGGTGTCGTTCTAGCCAAGGCTTTTCCCCACGGACTCTTAGATTATTTTGACATTTGACACATTATTTTTATTTGTTTATTTGTAGGGGGATCACTCCGGGCCTCTTACCACCACCTATATACCACATTCTGCGCTCCTCCTTGAGATTCAGAGTCTTCACTTCCACATCTCAGCTGAGTTCTTTATTCAATTTGTCTTACAGATCATTCTACACCTAGTTCTATTCTTATACCCTGGGAGACGACAATTTGGCTGCACACCTCGACCCATCAGCCAGTACGACCTGGACACCACTCGGTCCCCAAGAGGACCAACCTTCTCTTCCACACCGTCGTTCTCAAGTCAATGAAGTTCCGTGTTGCTTCTTCAAATGTCTCCAGAAGCTTCAAGTCCGTTGCTTTCACCTGGTCTGGACTCGGCTATTATCAAATCTTTTGTGCTCATTCTCGGCTGTCACATTCTCCTCTCACCTGTGACCTTAATATCCGCACTTCGAGCCACCTGTGGCATCGTCTTGCCTTTCCTCACTGATCCCTCCCTCCCTCCCTCCAGTGATCCCATCGCTTCCTTTGAATCTCAGGAATGGAAGGTACGTTCTCTTGTTATTTCTTGTCCTTCCAAGATGGCTGATTCATTCAAACACATAGGACCCCATCCCCGTGAGCATCACACCATGTTCCTAAACTGAGACCTGAAGTTCCAGTCCCTGTATGCCAGTGACAATGAGGTTGGATAGTGGTGAGTACATGACTCTGGAGTCCTGTGCAGCCTGACTTCCCTGAAGGTTGTGCACATCTTGACCCTTATCACAAGTGTCACTATCACGATGAGGCTTTCCCCTGAGCCCAAACATCCTTCTCACCAGCGGCATCTTGCACACCCTCATCGTCAGCTGGGGCTGCTTGGTGGCGTTCGGGTGCGGTAGCGATCACGTATCGATGGAAAGACATGAAGCAGATCAAGTGTTCATACATTTAGTTGTATTCTATATACTGCCAATATCAGTTTTTTTGCCCTATCTTGCATGTCTTTTAAGTGTCTTTCAGTCATCTTTGAGAGAATCTTGGCCAAGACACATCACATCTTACAGGTCTTACCCAAGACGTGCATCTTGTCTAAGACTTTTGAATCTGTCTAGCCAAAGATGCCCGTCTTGGGGGAAAAAGCATCTTATGTGTCTTTGACATCTTGGCCAAGACGCCAAAGACAAAGGTGTAGTTTTACTGATGTCGATGCCCCCTCTTCGTTCAGTGTCCTGTAGTACGATGAGCTCAGCCAGGAGCAGTGTCCTCTGGCTCCCGACCAGAGAGTTCAATGAGGAGGAGAGCGCTGTGAGCCTTGCAGCAGCGTGTGGATTGAAAACAGCGACTGAGATGGCGGACGCGACAGCTAAGGTGTGTTTTACGACAGCCTTCAATGTGACATGACTGACACGCATCTTTACTTCCACCACCATGTAGATGGGCATCTCGCTCGTTGCCAAGGACATCGATCTGAGTGTCGATGGCAAGGTCAAGCGTGAGCTGAAGCCCAAGGTCACCAACACCGACCTCCCTTTCCCCCAGAACAGCTATGCCAATGATCTCAAGTTCTGGCAGAATGGCTTCATCCCCGAATTCATCGACTGGATTGCGACCAAGGAAGATCCTTTCACCGTGAACGCTGACCCTGAGTTCCACACCGTTATTAACGACCTGTGGAACCAGCACTTTGGCACCTATGAGATCACGGACGTGGTGTACGTGCAGGTGAGTGAACGAGTCTTGATCATGCTCTTAAATCATACTCAAATCCCACATACTCAGGCGGCGGCGGCTGTTCGCAATTGGCGCAGCAAGTTTGGCAAGACCGTGCTCAAGGCCGTTGACACCCTCCTTGCCAGCGACGACTTCTCCACTGTTGAGAGTCGTGCTGACCATGTCCGCGACGAGTTGCTCGACTCGAACTTTGTCTACGAGAACAAAGAAGATGAGGCATGTGTAGTCTCTCATTCATTCATTCCTACTGATCATGATACTCACTTTGCAGACTGGGGCTTATCGTTCTGAATTGATGCTCCGTGTTTTCGCCGCCCATCTTCAGGTTGCCCTCAAAACTGACGTATCTTCCGGGCACCTGTTGGCGCTATGACCATCAGCTGTGCAGCGGTAAGTCCGGATCCCTGAGCATGAGTGCTGCTGATATCTTCCTTGTTAGACTGAGCATGCACTTCATATGTACAAGAATGGCGCCTGCTCTTCTGACGGCATCAAACGCAAGGGTAAGCACTCGGCCCATAGCTTTGTTGCCATTCCATGGGCTGCCCGCGCGAAAGTGTACCTTCCTGGTGTCAAGAAGCTGAGCACCAAGAAGTGGTTGAAGATTATGGCGATGAGCAAGCCATACATCGACAGCGCTGCGCAGGTTACCCTCGACAACACGGATGCCGATGAATCCGAGGACTCTCGTGGTCTTATTCACGTCTCGGATGATTCTGATGTTGAGGTAAGTCGCCGTTAGCTTCTGGATCTCGTTCTAATATTCTATGATTGCAGGCTTAATCGCATTTGGAACGCCATCGCGTTCTCACCACAAGCTCTATATCCTGCAAATGCTTCCATAGATTTATTTTCTCCCAATACTATGTATTCTCAAACTCAGACTACCTGAATGCCTCAGAGGACAACTTATGTCCACCGTGACAGGCGATCTGAGAACTCCGAGCGCAAGTAGCTGAAGCATATTTGCTGACTATTATAGCATCCATTCTACCAGATGTATGGATGACTCTTGAACATCTTGATTGGTTGGGTATATGGAGCTATGGGCCAGTCTACAAAAGCAGGACTGTTCAGAGTTATTGCTCAGACAATACTACCTCTGCTGCGTAAAATGGCTCTGCTCTGTGAGGGTTTTTCCCCCTTTCCCGCATATGTAATTAATTCTGCTTTCCCAGTGGTATGCCTTTTGTTTTCTCTACTCTCGTGTTTTCTGTTGTAGAGGGTCGCTCCACCAATACCGCCAGCCTCTCGTCTTGCGCTGATCCCCTTGATTTAGACAATTCAAAATGGATTTGGACCATGACCACTGCCACCAATGCCGTCCATGGCTTTCGCAAGGATTTCACGCCACCGTTTGGGAAGTCTCTCATTGCTGCAGACTTTCTCATAGCAGCAGACAACTCCCTCACTCTCTTTGTGAACAGTGATGAGGCTGGCTCCACTACTGGCACTCGCTTTGCGCGCCGCTTCTGTGTAAGCCTATTTCCCAGCTACAATGTATTCGCAGTCAAGGTGTTGACGACTGCTGCCTCAAATGGTGCGCTTATTGCCACCATACTCGTCACATATCAAGACGGCACTATGGACACTATCATCTCGGATAGCTAATGGCATGCAAGCAACACTGCCCCTGCCAGCTTTGAACAGTTGTCATTTGATGATATTGTTTGGCCAACAGTGACTGCGGTAGGCGCATATGGGGCATCTCCCTGGTCCACCATGTCCATTCCAGGAAATCCACAGATTTCCTTCACTAGAATCACATGGATATGGACTGACACTATCCCGGCCAGTAGTAACCCCCCCTGCTGGCCAGTGTGCATTCCGTAAAACATTTGTTCCTGCCCCGGGTGAGACACCCCAATCTGCCCACATCTTGGTCATGGTGGACAACACCTACACATTATTCGTGAACAGCATTAAAATTGGTTCTGGTTTGATGTGGAAAACCACCCAACACTGGGTCGTTAATCTAGCATCAGCGTCTGAGATCATGATTGCTGTTCTCGCCACCAATACAGCCATCAGTGCCGCTAGCATGCTATTTTCGATGAATGTCAATATGGCTAGTACCGGGAGAACCAACTGCTCGGCAGGCGCACTCATTCATTCGGACACAACTTGGAAGTCAACAAAAGGGTACCATTCCTGCTGGATTTGAGCTTCCTGGATTTGACGATTCGGCATGGCCTGCGGTGGCGGCCGAGGCAACTTACCCAAACAGGTGGGGCACTATAGCTATTGGAGTACCATCCGCACCTATCAATTCCTGAAATGGACCCTTGAGTTCGGAAAATCACGCAGGTCTTCTAGTATAGTATCCATATCGTCTTACCGTTCTTGTCTGCCTTTTTTTGTTACCAGGCAGTGTTCCCTTTCTTATGAAAACACATCTATATGCACCTTTGAGGTTTCAACTATCCGAATTAATTATGATTGACATTGGAATTGGTGGCTCTCAGTTACAACATGTGAGGTACGAGTTGTAGTGTTTGTCTACGAGAGACTAGTTCTCAGTCAGGCAATCTGATGCCAGTTCATTTTAATTTCAAATTCAAGGATGAGCCAGAAAAAATTCTATGGCACCCGACATGACAGATATTTGTGTAAGAGACAGTTGTCACCATTGAATCACACACTTTTGTGAACTCACATAAACAGTATAGAATGTATCACTCTCTGAAGTAGGGAAACTAGCTGAGTGGATATATAAAGAATCAAATATAACACCATTGTTCCACTTGAAATAAGCAGAGGAAAGAACAGGTACACAATTTCTGGTCATAGATATCGTGTCAGGCATTAACTGGGGGAGATGCTGCTGCGACCGTCAACATGTCCCATGGCGCTACTCCATAAGCCCCTTCCGACACCACTGTCGGCCACATCGAATTGTCAAAGCCAGGTTGCTCAAATCCTGTAGGGATGGTGTCTGTCATAGATTTCCAGGCTATGACTCCAAGAAGAAACCTGCTGGCGACACAACTGGCTCTTCCGCTGGGAGCCATATTGAACACCATCGAAAACAGCACACCAGCGGCACTGGGTTTGAAATTGGTCGTGAGCACCGCGACCACGAGCTTGGATGCTGGTTGCAGATTAACAGTGTAGTTCTGGGTGATCTCCCACTTTGACCCGTTGCCGATAGTGATGCTGTTCACATATAGGGTGTATGTGTTGTCAACTGAGATCAGGATGTGTACTGATACTGGGAGTGGGCACCGCTCGGGTCGCTGATGACAACTTACATAAGCACACTACCACAGAATAGTGTGCCACTCTGTACCAATTCTTGTTCTAGCCTGCTCCAAGCTCAAACAACCTGTTCTGACCAACAAAGAAAGACAGATACACTTGATATATGTAAATAATGTAAGATAATGTAAATTCTGCATTTAAACAATCAATACTCCTCCATGTCGGCGTCATCTTCAGCTTCCCAGTCATTGACAACAACAGGTTCAGATGCTGTCTGTGCAATAGGCATCATCGGGAGAGGGTATGAACCTGGATCTTCCAAATAGCACCTGAAAGTGGCCTCCAGTGCTGCTTGTTTCTCGGGTTTGTTCGGATAGCAGCTGTTCACTAGGATTCCCTGCATGCCACACAAGCAGAGGATTTTGAACTGGTCGTGGATTTTGGAAATAGTCATCCCCTTTGCATAAATATCAGAAATGGACTTAACCAACGGGGTCCCGAGAATTCTTTGTCGCTCCTGGATTGCCTTCTGCTGCTTGGCTAGTTCTCTGTCCTCTCTCAGCTGGGCCATGATAACTCTGAAGTCGACAAGCTCCTTCCATCTTGCAGCCTCGTGACCGCTCGCATCAGTCCATCAGGCCTTGCGCATGATATAAAGGTGGTCATCCAGAAGGAATATGGTATTGATGAAGGCCTGGGTATCGTTCCGTTTATACATTGCTTGCGCATTGTATTGATGCAGGGACAGTGATGGTGTCCTGCGTATCTGGACGTGGTAGCTTCTGAGGGCTCCTTCGTTCATATTATTGGTTGATGGCATCCATGCCAGTTGGCACTCACTAGCAGTGGCTTTGTCAATCAGTCTACTTGGGGCAAATTCCACTGAAAACCGGATCCAAGTGGTGAGAGCACCATGTAAGAATGCTACCAAAATCTCATCGATGTGCAGCAGGGTTGGAAGAAGCTTCGCAACAGCTTTCATTGCTGCATCGTCCTCCCACAGCTTTCCATCAAGACTTCCCGTTACATGCAACACGTCAACGGACGTGAGAAGAGATGGGTTATCAATCAATGCTTGGATGTGGTTCCTAACCTCCATATGCAGTGGACCAAGGTCTAGGACATTTGTGTTCTCTGTCCCAGGTCCTTGCACGCAATGCAAGTAGGGATGACCTATAGCTTGATAGTACAAGATCACAACAACGAGTTTGACAATTGTATTGTGATCTTGTAGGGCCCTCTGCAGATTGTTCTCAATGTTTGTGAGTGCCGGACTGACTTTGGAAAATTGTATGACCCCGAGCAGAAGAATATATACTGCAAGGTGAGTGATCAGTTCAGCGGCTGCCATAGCATAAGTGCTAAACCGTGTGTTGCCGGTATCGGGGAACACTTTGTGCTGCTTCCGAGTTGGCTGTCATGAAGTCCCTGTGCTTATCGCCCAGGCCCTTTTTGTCATCCTTGTTATTGAATATCATGCCTGCGATAGCACAGGTTTTCACAGCCCCAGGTTGATGCTTCAATGCCTGCTGCTCAAGCTCTGTCAGATTCTCCCACTTGTCACCTGGCTCCAGGTGCGCTTTGAGAATCACGCATTCCCCTTGTTTGCCAGAATGATTGGTCCAGGGATGTCGAGTTTTTCCCACTCAGCATCATCTCCACATTTCCCCCTTGAAGCTGTTTAGATCCTTGTGCATACAGCACCTGCCCAAATGAATAAATTCAGCTTTCGGCGCTCTTCGGGTGACAGCACATCATAAGCTGCTTTACCCAGAGCTGTAACAATCTCCTTCATCAGCTTTGCGTCGCGCTCAGATTCTCCAAGTCAGGTAAGGCATTCCATGCCTCGATTCCCCCTGCCTCTGCAATCTTCTTGGCATTCCATGCACTAAGGTATAGCACCAAGTCAGGCAAGACTTCGCACCAAGTGTCTGCTCCCCGAGACCCTCTATCCTTGCTTCTTCTTTCAGTTTCTGACCCCCTTTGCTGTAGCCTTCTCGTTCGAGGTGGTCCCCATTCATCCCTTTTATCGAACGAAGCATCTGGGAAACAGTGACCTTTTCCTTCAATCATTGAGCCAAAGGACTCCGATTAAGGTGTTATCTGGTCTTCTGCATGCTTGACCAAACCAGACTGATTGCTCGCTTGAATGGTCAAGTGTGGAATAAACCCCATGAGCAAGCTTTGGACAGAGTTTGGATTGACTTCAAGGGATCCAGATCCATAATTCGAGTTCGGTTGCAACATGGCCAGCCTCAAAGTTCTGTCCTTGGTTTGAGGTGCTGTTGAGGCTGACTGTAACGCTTGTTACATGTCAGACTGACTGTAAAGAAATATTTGCATGGTAGAACCTTCATTCCTTGATGTCTCAAATGCGATCTGCATATTTGCAGCAACACCACCCTCAAGCATGGCAAACTGACTGTTAGCGCTGATAGGGGTCTACCTTCATCCCAAATACATCGCCAATGCGCTGGAGAAGCAATCCGACTTTCTCTGTGTGCATCCTGAATTGACCATGGTAGTGCGAGCTGCCAGCATGGGATGTGAATGTACCCTGCAGTAAGTCGGAAGAGGTGAGGTTTTTTCTGGCACGTTCAACAGACCGGGAAGAATAGATGCTGACTGTGCTACACACTTCTGAAGTGCTCCATTCGGCTTTCGGTGCCCCAAGTTGTCCTCCGCACAGTTGCAAGTGTCCCTCTTGCTCTTTCTAGCTCAGAACCTGCCATTGCTTGCAGGTCCGACACGTTTTTTGCTGTGTGTTCACTGGCCCACATGGCTTCCTTGTGATCCTGCTCCTGTGTCTTTTCTGCCACCTTGAGGTTAAGAACCAAGTCCTTGAGGTTTTTCTGCCTTGTACAAAGATGACGAATCTTGTGCTGAGATTTTGAAGCTTGTGGCGATAGTCCATAGGTTCTTTTGCTTTAGAGGTGGAGGTGGAGGCACAGCTGCCCTCCGAACAGAAGGTGCAATATTTCCTTGTTCTTGGGCAAGGTTTGGGTCTGAAGCCTCTGAGAGGCAGAGCGCCTCTTTGGAGTCTTAGCCATCGGTGTGTTTGCTCCCTGAGCGGCGGTGGGTGCAGATATTGGACCTCTTCAAGTTCTTGAGATATTTCCTGTAGTTGCCTCCAAACTATTTGAGAGGTCATCTTTAAATAACAGGGCATATATGGTACTCACAGAGGAGCTATTTGGGCCTTGAGTCACGTCAGGAAGTGCTGCAGCGATGGAAAATCGAAAATTGATGTGCGCCGTCACTGCGATGTCACACGTCAGCATCACACTAACACATTTCATGGTGATTCCTGTTTGCTCGCTGGCACACTCACTTTTGAAACTCTGCTTGGAGGCCACATTTTTGGGAATAAGGATGGCCATGCTTCTGTGGTAGGATTTGCTTTGGGATACAGCTCTCAAAATTTAGGAAATACTAGCTTTTGCATTTCTAGATAATCTCAAACCCCCTGCCACCAAAGCATGCTAGGGATGAACATTGTAAACTTTGCCTCCTGAGTTCGGCAGCTGGATGTGAGGGACTTCCATAAAACGTGCCAGCGTCAGTGCATCAGATTTTGGCAGGGGGATCTGTATTTATCACAGGTGCAAACAACTGACAACAACTATAGGTGTTGCCCACACCCACTGATACAGGGACTTTGCCTGGTGCGATTTCAAATGTTTGGTGGAATGCCTGTTGGCCTGCAGGGATAAGACCTCTGGCTGGTATCGTGTCTGTCCATACCCAACTGGAGCCTGTGAAGGAAAACAAGGGGGGTTCGGATGAAACAAAAATGGTAGTCCAGGTAGTGTTGTGCGGGTCGGGCCCAAGCCCGAGACCTGACCTGAGACCCGGGCTTTGTGGGCCCAACCCGACCCGACCGACAGTTGGGCTCAGTTGGGCTCAGGGTCAGGCCCAAGATTCTGTCGGGCCCGAGACCTGGGCTTGAGCCCAGGTCTCTCGCCTATTTTCCAATGACATTTGACAGCAGCCATCATATTTGCTGCTGCTTGGGCTACTTCGTTCCGCCTTGGCATCAACACGCATTGCACTTACTTCCGAGTAGATGGACACTCGGGTCCGTTCAGATGCTCCTCCATGGATGGTTTCACTCATTATTTGCAGGTTGACCACTTGATTATGGACAATGCAGTCAGCAATCATGACATCACTGCCCTTCTCAGGAGCTTTGACAGCTCCCTCAGGTGTGCCCCCATTTCTCGGGCTCAACTATATGAAATGACAGGTATGTGTGCCCCACTCTCATCAGCATCAATAACATAGCGATCATATTGTAATTGATATTTAATTGACATATTACATTACATTTACTCTCTCTATAAAATTGCGCTTGTCCGTCTGAAGCCTTTTAAGCTCCGCTTATGGCGAACTTCGGAAGGAGGATGACGGACCGTGAGGCGGTCCGGCAGCTGCTTGCCAATTACCACATACGCTTTCAAGCCCGGGCTTGGGCCCGAGCCCGACCCAAGCCTGACCCGACCCGCCAATCAGGTCGGGCTCAGGATATTTGTGGGCCCAAGCCCGCCCAAGCCCGACCCGACCCCGGGCTTTCAGGCCCGACCCGACCTGCACATCACTAAGTCCAGGGAGATGCACCATAGGCTCCTGCAGTGGTAGCCACTGGCCAAGCAGTATCATCAAATGACAGCTGCTTGAAGCTAGCAGGGACAGTATTGCTGACTTGCCATGAGCTATCCAAAACAATGGTGTCTGTGGTACCATCTGAATATGTGAGGAGAATGCTGGCTATGACGGTGCCGTCTGAGGGATGAGATGTCAATAGGGACGGTCAGAGTAAGTCGTTTCGACGTTTCTGGGGTCGTTTCTAGGGTCGTTTCTGAAGTCGTTTCTGAAGCCGTTTCTCGAAATTGTTGGCATCAGAAACGTGGGCAGAAACGACCTCGGATTTATTTCGCTGGAGAAACACCCTGCAGAAACTCCTCCAGAGGTGTTTCTGAGGTGTTTCTGGGGTGTTTCTCGTTTTCCCACACTTTTAATTATTGTTCATAATTCGAGAAACGACTCGAGAAACAAGTCCAGAAACGACCCATTAAAACTTACTCTGACCGTCCCTAATGTGTTGACTGCGAATACATTGTAGCTGGGCAAGAGGTCTACACAGAACCAGCGAGCAAAGCAGATGTGCGAAGTGGTCCTAACTAGGTCACCGTTTACGAAAGGAGTCAGATCAAGGGGGACCAAAAATGCGAAAATATGATATCACCTACATTTTTTTTTAACAAAACCTCGGCAGAGCCCCCCCTCACGTGGTCAACACGTGATAGAAAACTGCCTCCATTGTACTCAAAATTGCACAGAGTGGCTGGTTTCTGACTGACATATGCTTTGAACACTTCAGGGACTGTTATAAATTCGCTTCAAGGTTCAGGATTTTTTTTTGACTTTCCGAGTCCAGGCCACCGCGCCATCCACGTGACCATCAATGTGATAAATTACTGTCTTCGGAGTGGCTGTGAACCCAAATACAGTAATAATGTACCCCCTCTAGGTCAACAAGGACTTGTCCCTTGACCTCAGGACCAAGATATTCTGAATCAGAGTCAAAAAAATGTGTGATTTGGGACACGATATCATATTTTTGCATCTTTGGACCCCCTTGAGTCAGATGGTTATCGGCAGCAATGAGAATTTCCGCAGCGACGAGGGCTTTGCCAGAAGGGGGTGTGAAATATTTGCGCAAGGCACGAGCCGCGTTTGAAACGGACGTGGCGGCCCAGATCCATTTGGAAGAGGCGAAACCGAGACTACTGTACCATTTCGACCATAGGTTCATCAATTTTTATCCGAGATGCCCGAGAAATTTTGTTTCGGTTTAAGGCGACTTTTGTACACATCAAAAAAATCTGGTGTGACCTGTGACTGAACTTATGGTCGAAATGGTACAGTATCAGGCCTTGGGATCAGGTTGGTACCAGCTGTATGGGTTGGAATGAAAATACTGTATTTTTTTCGTTCAATTCGACAGGGGGTGTGACGCGTGACTGCTTGAACCAATTCGACAATTCGATAAGTTCGCAAACCAACCGTGACCGACCGAAAAAATTCAACAACTTGACCAAAAATTTCGCAAAAATCGAGCTTTTTTGCAGGTTTCGGGCACCAAATTTCTGGCTGTGACATAAAACCAATTCGACAACCGCCTTGGTGACGCGTGACACACAACCAAAATTCCACACAGGTACCCCTGTGACGCGTGACTGTCGAATTGAACGAAAAAATACATGATATTTATCGACGAGAGTTTCAAACCCACCGATTGCAGAACCCACAGAGAGTCTGGCCACCAGTAGAGACAGAAAGAGTATATGACTGGTGGAAAAAGGTTAGCTCTGTGGTGGTAGTAAAAATGAAGATTTCTTGCTTACATAGCGGGACCATTTCAACACACAAGCAGAGGTTAGGGAAGAGCCGAAACCATAATTTGACTCGGACAACGATATCGTCCGGTGCTTCAACATGTCCAACAAAATGGACCATCAGTCAATTGCATTCTCAAGGAACATACAACAGACAGGAAACATGATCGGGTCTTCGAGTCGCCTGCCAGCTGTCCCTGGAAAGAGAAGCATATCGCGAGAAAAGATCCCGCTATTGGGTAGTTGAACCCAAGGCGCTCGAATATTCCGACCATGCGGCCATTTTCCCTGTTGCTTGAGTCATCAGAAGCTATCAACATTCAAACCTTTCACTGACTGCCTCCACAGTTGAGCCCGAAGTTAATGGAAGCTGACAGCATTTACTCGACCTATCCTATTCTTTTCTTGACAGCGAAAGCATGGAGATATTGCTGGAGAACTGAAACGTACTTACGAACTCTGTCAGTGTATTGCACGCCGAGACAGCCGACACAAGTAATAGAGCAGTGAACGGTAACCTATGCCAGGAGCATGCAGGCAAAGGTCTATAGATTATAAGCTCAAATTCCAATCAAACGTGGCACTCGTCTAAAGGTAGAGGAATTGCCGTCATGAGGCCTGTATCAGTTAAGTACAGATTCTGGCTAAGCGCCTGGCGCGCTTACTTTGAAACAGGAGGTATGACATTGCTGTCAAGGTCGTAATTCCGATTGAACGCACTCTGAGCAGCTCACATTCTATTTTCGTCCCGGAATAATGCCACAGGGAGACATCGATTATACGAGGGCCCCGGACCGTGCCCTGGAGGAGGAGGATTGCTGGCGCCGACTCACCTGAATCCGAATGTTGAAAAATTTATGCAAGATGGAGGCTGTAGCTATGATCTGGATCTGTCTGAATCATTGATGGTTTGTTCCGACTGGGACAGGTATTCAATTGACGGTATGGAGTTGCTTTCGCGCCGAAATGCAATGTTATTGGTTTGGATCGGGGATGTGCGGCGATGACGGCCCACGGATTATCGGACAATTCGACCTACCTGAGGTTTCATGGAGAAAGGTGTGAAGAAGAAATAAAAATTAAACAAGAGGATACCAACGAATTTGAACGGCACAGCTCTCAGCGTTGCCCCATGCTGGACTTGGTGGCTTCGAGTTGTACAACATGAAAGATAAAGAAAAAGACTCCTCAGCGATCGTTACGTAATTGTCTGACACATGGGATGATCATTGTCCAAAGATCTCATCAGCCTAGCAACGATTGCGCACTGAGCGTCCGGCGTTCTTAGGAGCGACCATTTCCTTTCTTCTTCCTTCCTTACGCTGGGCGACACTTATTATGGTACTTTGAACTTTGCGTGAAAGAGCGATACCCTCACCGCTCTCCTAGGCATCTTCCCTGTGGGTCGGAGTCTCGACATTATGGGTGAGCACGGATATCCAAGCCCCTTCGCGATTGCTGAAATTTACCGCTCTGAAGGTTTCCACATTCCTTTACGGCGCGTCTTCCTTCTCCTGAGGCAATTCTCAACCCTTACCCCGAGTCCGTCAGGTATATACTTGGTCCTTTTCTGCCGATGCATGTACATCTGCTACCACACCAAAAAGCAGAGCATTCTTTTCATTAGCGCTATTGTCATGTTCCTTCTCTCGTCCGCCGACGTCACCATCTTCTTGCTTCAAGGTGCCTCGGTCTATGGCAACCTTTCCCTTCGCCTCGACCATCTCGAAATCGCAGGCGCAATCGTATACGTCACGAACAAGTGCGCCATTCACTTTTTCACTCTCCCTGCATAACTCACAGCGTAGTGCAGCCTCCTCGCCGACGTCCTCCTGATCTATCGCTGCTATGTTATATGGAACACCATCTGGGTCACAATTGTCCCTGTGATGCTCTTGCTCGCGACTATGGGTGAGTGCCGCTGTGTTGTGCCAGTCCCCCTTTGACGCGGGCGGCAGTCCTTGGATATACGATCCAACTGAAGTTGTTTTTCATACTCTCTCTCACGGTCAACCTTTTCGTCCCAACCGTAGTTGGTGAGGAGCGTTTTTTCCTAAATTTATAACTCCTTACCCATTGAATACGCCAGCTGGCCGTCTCTGGTGGGTTGTACGGATGATTCGTGGGAGTTATGGAGCAGCGACGCGTCGTAAAGGCCAAAAGGCGATGGTTATCATGTGAGTGAATCAGTGGACAGTGTTTCCTCCCAACCAATTAAATCACGGCGCAGTCTGGAATCAGGCTTGATCTACTCGGTTTTTGTCTCTATCCACATGGTCTTCTTCCATTACCAAAACCCCGCTGATACAGTACGTGCAATATACAATCCCGACCATGCTTATTCACGAGAACTACAGATCGTCTACGCCGCACTTGGACAAATCGTCGTACGTCCAATCTCTTTCCGATTCTTTGCGCCCGAATTCTGACTCCACCTAGGGAATGGTCCCTACTTTGATCATCGTCCGGGTAGGCCTGGGCGTCAGTGAGAATGGATCTGAATGTGCAACAATGGTCGGGTCAGCGCACAACCCGAAGGACGACATGAGTTCTGGTCCCCAGCCCTTTGACCGGCAGTCAATGGGCACAATGAGCTCGGAGAAGCACAGATGGGATAGTGACACCATTGTTTAATGGTAATGGCACTTTCTCGGGCGTCGCGGGCTGGCTCAACATTTTCTACCGTGGAATCCGGGGGAACCCATCTATGTACCTATTTCTTTCGAGGTATATATTCTTCTCAATTCAAGCATACCCGCGCACGGACCAGAGCCAAAAAACATATAAGGGTCAAGGTCGTCTGGTTTTCTTGTCGCTTGTGCTCGCAAGGGCTTGGCGACGAGGAAGCCAGCGAGTCGAGCGTTTGTCTGATGGCTTTCTTACAATTTGTAGTTCTGTACCGTTTTTCAATTGATCAGCTCATGTTCTTCCTATTTTCTTATTTGCTGTGATGCATCGCTTTGACCGCAGATATGTGGGATAACCCTAACCCGTTAATACGGACTTCTCACTGGGTTGCGTTGATAAGGAGTATTTTAAAACTTTGGTATGATTTTAACGGGGTGCCTAAGGTGCCGTCCTCGAAGGCCTCGAACCTGAACCTGACACTGAGCCAGTAAAGAATTGAGGCAACATGCAAGGTACGAGCATCAAAATTTAACGTCAGTCTAATATATCGTCTATGAGTTTGACTACTTTCAATTCAAGTTTGAAGCTGAAATCATCTTAATTGTCTACTTCTACCTATCCCAAACTAGCCTTTTCATTCTTCGGCTGGCGAAGGATAACGGTGAAGGTGAGCTGACCACATCACAGGCGTGTTGGTCAAAGCGAGCGATCACAAGGACCTTTTACGCACAACTTCTGTCGACTCTCGACAAAGGAAATCCTGCGGGTCAGAAAGGGAATGTCAGCACAAGGACCGATCAGGCAATGGACACGTACTCTGTTAATTTGCAGCTGTATTCGAGGTGTTGGCGTTTTTTGCTTGGCGTGTTTGGTTTGGGATTCGGATTTGCCTTCTTTACCAAGGCTTTCCATGTCTGCAGCGTGGAATGTAAGCTGCGATACGAGCAGGGAAAAGATACCTTACCGCTTTTTCGTCGTCCGGAAGTGCATTCCACAGCGATCTCAACTTGGCTGATGTGATGGCACCATGGGATTTCCGGCACTCGATATGGTTTTAAGTTTCTGCGGGAATAGATGGATATATGCAGTTCAAAACAAGTTGACGACTCACCTCGCTGTCGTCGAGTCCATTGGCTTGATTTTTTTGGGCTGTGGGGTGGGGGGGGGACTGCACTCTTTCTAGATGGTGACACAGAACTCACACTCTCCGCCGCAGTGACGGCATCCTTTGCAACAGCAGCCGCACGTCCATCGGGGACGCTTGCCCGCCCAAAAATTCGTGTCCTAGAAATCACTCTTCAGAAACGTCAGAAAGACAGTGCAAGGACGACGTACAACGGGCCCACCTGCTTTGAAAGCGTCAGCATTTCGACAAAGGACAGGCAAAGGAAATGTACCACTCTGGAGGCTATTTTGGGCGCTCCAGGGTTCTGGAATATCAGTTATCCCTTCCGAGCGAATGTGATCAGTAGCCGAAGATGCAGAAGGAAGAGTAGTCGACGAGGTAGTCGACGACTCGGAGGCGGTAGACGACGAGGCGGCGGCAGGGGTGGTAGACGACGAAGCGGAGGCGGGGGCGGTAGACGACGGAGCCGAGCCGCTGTAGACAACGAAGCCGAGGAAGTAGACAACAAAGCGGAGGCAGTAGATGACAAAGCGGAGGCGGGGGTGGTAGACGACGGCGAGGTGGAGGCGGAGGCGGTCGACAGCGAGCCAGTAGCTGACGAGATGGAGGCTGTAGACGACGAGGCAGTAGTTGTCGACTCGGATTGTGTGTCCACGAAATGAGCGCGACCGGGCAAGAGCGATGAGTGTGGTTGATGACGAGCTTATGCGTGCTTCCGATGTCCGGAATGAATATACTGATCATGAATGCATGACGGTTGATCCGATTTTGATTAGATTTTGTTCTATCAGCTCATATTTATTCACTCTAGCTCGTTCCCTTTCGATCCGTTAATACGGATTTCTCGTTGGGCTTCAAATGCCACTGTCGATAGCTTGAAGAGAATATTAATGCCCGAAGAGGATGCTGACTGATCATGCCCCGGGCTTCGGCCTAGTTCGGGGACGTAGATGACAATTGCAAGCCAAAGCGGGTTATAGCGGTGGCGACGCTGACGAAGCGATGGTCGTCCGTATAAAAGGTCCCTCTGTGCATGCTTTTTAAGCACTCAAATTGAACCAATGTTTAGCGCACTTCTTCGACTATCTTGTCTGGCGCTTCTCGGCCTCTGCACCGCCGCAGCCAGATATCCGTCCTTCGGGACGCTCAAGACCACGAACTCCTCGGGGGTCATGAACGTCGTCATCAACAACACTTACTCGTCCATTAACCTCTTCGACCTGCACGTCCAGTCGGACCTCGCGAACCTCATCGAGACGTTGCAGGCCAACGACACCGATATTCGCGTTGTCGTCTTCTCGAGTGCCAACAAGGAGTTCTTCATCGGCCACTTCGACATCAATTACTTCCTCCCGGGCTACGGTTTGTGTCCACACACAATTACTCAGATGACGGGCTGAACAATAGCCAACCAAACCAGAGTCGCCTCTGCCGTTCTACGACCCGGGGATCCCGAACATGACGTTCCCCGTCGCGCTGTTGTGGAACATCACGCAGCTGCCGCAGGCGACCATCGCCGTCATAGAGGGCGTAAGTTCCTCCTCTTGTTCAACCGCACCCGGACTGACCATGCCTCTCGCAGCGCGCGCGCGGGATTGGGAACGAGTTCCTCATGTCCTGCGACATGCGCTTCGCGACGACCGCACCGTCCGTGCTCCTCGCGCAGCTCGAAACGTCCTTCGGGGCGAACCCCGGAGCGGGCGGTGCGATGTACCTCTCGCGCTTGATCGGGCGCGGCCGCACATTCGAGTACGTGCTCGCGTCGCAGGACATCGACGCCGCGACCGCGGAGCGCTACGGGTGGATCAACCGCGCGTTCGCCACGTCCGCGGAGCTCACGAGCTACGTGCAGGCGCTCGCGGCGCGTATCGCGCTGTTCCCGCCGGGGGCATCGCGGGGACCAAGCGCGGTGTGAATGCGGTGAGCCGCCCGCCGATGGACGTGATCATCCGGGATGCGCAGGACCTCATCGGCGTGCTTGCGGCGACGCAGGTGACGCAGGACTTCAGCAAGAAGTTCATCCAGTTAACGCACAATCAGAGCATTGGGCCGCTCGAGTTGAATTATGGCAAGGAACTTGTTGAACTTTACTAGTACACCCTAGTAAGACGCATGAATTAGACTTTCGCTACCACTTGAGGACGTAAAAAGCTTCTTTCGAACTCGAAGCAGGCTGCACAAAACAAATCGAATTTGAGAGGACAATCAAACGGCGAACATGAAATCGTCATCAGATCCCAAGTCGGCGACGATGACTGGCGACACAGCTTTCGGGGGAGGGGCCCGCGATGTGGCATTCGGAAGAGGGGCCCGCGGTCTGGTATTCGGCGCAGCAGCCCGCGGTCTAACGGTGGGCGCGGCAGTCCTTGACACAGGGGGCTTGGACAGTGCAGGCTTGCTCACTGCAGAACGCGGCCGTAGTTTTGCGATAGCTGTCGGAGGCTCGGGCTTCACGAGGGCCGTCGGAAGGTGGGGTCTCCGCAATGCAACCGCAACGCTGGGTGCAGCGGCGGATCTGAGAGGCCGCCTCGGCGCTGCCGTGGTCTTCCTGACTGTGAACGGATCGTCCGAGTCTGCAGCTCGCTCAAACGCGCTGCCACACACTCAGGCAAATCGAAAACGCACCGATCTCCGGCAGGGCGAACATGTCCCACGGGACTAAGTCCACCGTAGGCTCGATCTCGGGGGCGGCGTGTCGTCGTATGGATAGGAGTGTGCGAGGCGGAAGAGGGTGGTACCGACGGACGCGTAGTCGGGCAGGTCAAACGGCGGCGTATAGGGTGTCTCTGAGTGCACGCTTAGCTTCGTCGATGGGCAGGAGTCAACGCACACTTACCGGCAGCTTTGGGCGGCATGTACTCGATCTCGTCGTAGTCGTCCGCCTCCGGGAAGGGTGGTACTTCCGGCACCTCCGCCTCGGGCACAATTAGGTCGGACGCGCTGACCTCCCAGTGGTTTCCGTTGGTCAGCGGCGTCTCGAAGCGGTTCTTGCTCGCGCTGCGCGGCGCGCGGACGTGCTTGCGCATCGAGCTGGGCCGCGCGACACTGTCCGGCGTTTTGTTCGGGTGCAGGGATTCAAGGACGTGCGTCTTAGGCGCATCAAGCAGCACGAGCTTGGCGATCTTCTGAGTGCCCGGGAGCGGTGTGGTCGGCGCATCGCGGTTGGTGAACGGTGTTTTGTCGCCAAGAGGCCGGGCCACCGTGCGGGTGAGAATTTTTGACGACACCACTTCTTTACGGAATCTCTGAGGCTCTGCTCAGAGGGAAAAAGCTGAGCATGAGGGGGGAATATATGGGGAAAGCGAGACTAACGGAGCGTGTTTGGATGAAGCGGTGTTATTGCATTATTCTTGCTCTTGCCGTACCCGGTCATGACCCCGCGGTAAATGGCATTCTCGCGGCCTGGCGTCTTTGCGAGCAACCGCCCATCCGTGTGAAGATTCCCTGGGCGGGACGAGAGCATGCTGAATGGCGGAAAGCAAGTTGGGAATGCACCACGTGATCGTTATTGTGAAAATTTCCATATCAGTAGTAATCCTTTCGCACGCCCATTCTGCCTTGCGCTTCAAGCACCACTGGTCACTCAGAACTCTTCTCACTGTCATCGAGTTAATTCAGCGAACAAGGTACGAGTTCTCCGAAGCATTTACAAAATTGACTCGCCGGACGATCTTTGAGATTTAGTTGTCCTGCCATGGTCACCGTTCAAGGCTTTTCTGAATATGAATGATGCGCCATCTGATTCGGAGATTGAGGACATCCACAGCAATCTTCTTGTTCAGTCAGCCGAGTTGCGACGTCTTGACCTCCTCATCCTCGATCTCTCGAAGCAGCATGCAGAAATTCAAGCTCATGTTGATGCACACCAGACCCTCATTTCTCCGGCTTGGCGACTGCCCCGCGATGTTGTTGAGGAAATATTCGTGGTGTGCCTTCCTACCCATAGCAATGCCATCATGAGCGCCAAAGAAGCACCTGTCATCTTGTGTCACATATATGCAGTGCTTGGAGAGCCATTGCACTGTTTATGCTGAGGCTATGGACATCCCTTCACATGCATATCCCCTGAGGTCCTCTTCCAATGCACGTGGTCCCCTTCTTAGACCTATTGGAGCAGAGGGGCGATGCAAGTGGTGCATGGATGGAGCAATCTATTGAGCTCCCTCTATCGATCTCGATACAGCTTTGCTCTGGTGCACTTCGATCTGGGCTCTCAATACTCCCCTTTCTAAAATACGTGCATTGTTGGCACGAGGTTGTGTTGACTGGTTTATCTGCTGAGTTTGCTTCACATTTTAAAGGTCTCGAAGCACCATGGCTGAAGGCAATTAAAATCATTTGTGAATCCAGGAGCAACTGGAGCAACTCTCTCAAGATGTTGAGCTTCTTGAAAGTGCCAGCTCTGCATGAGGTCTCTGTCTCCACATTTGATCCTGCACTGTTCCCATTGGCATGGGGGCAGCTAACCAAACTATCCTTGTGCATGGCAGCACTCTCAATTCACAATGCCTTGATCCTCTTGGAATCATGCCTGAAATTCATAATGTTTACTGTTGGGTTGACCAACCCATACCTCAGTAGCATACCCACAGTGACACCAGTACCTCTCCTCTTCCTCAAATCATTGGATGTCTTTCACAGACAGTCCATCCATGTCTCTGATCTCTCCTCTTTCCTCGGACATCTTCACATGCCACAACTGCAGCAGTTTGGATTAGCACGAAAGCTGCATTTCCCCCCTTCAAACCACTTCTCCTTACCCCCAGCCACTGCTGGATTTCCACTTGTCAACAGCTTGAATATTGATATGACCATACTTACTCCCGACCCCCTCCTTGAATTATCCCGACATCTACCCGCTCTCACCAAACTTCGGGTTTCGTGCACTGAGTATGAAAAATACCCTGTATGGCACAAAAAGACAGTGAAGCCCTTCTCCTCCTCACAAGACATGCCCCTGCTTCGCTCTGGCACCTCAGGGGAAAATCCTACAGGAGATCTGGCAAAAATCCCATAACAGAATTTTTCAAACTTGAGGATACCAGTTGCATTTGTAGCATACTTGGGCTCGCCAGTTAACATTCAAAAAGATATCAGAAAAATATACATATTGCAATGCACCTTATAACATACAGCACCACTCAAATGGGAACAGATTTACGACCCAAATTCATCCAGATTTCAAATTCAGGCCTGCCACACTCAGAAGCATGTTGAATCCACAACAGTCCAATGTATGATTTCACCACAGAGAGGGAAAGAACAGAGCAGACATGTGAGGTAGATATTTGATATCATGTAGGACCGAGCACAATAGAAATATGAGAACTGGGCCATACTATAGTTGGAGGCTTCAAGTGAATATGGACCAGAAGACTTGTGTCCTCCCAGGCAACAACCCAACTGGCTTTTGGTACTGTGCACATCTACTCAGATCCTGCCAGCTCAAGTTACTCACCTGGGTTTGGAACTTTTGGTACAAATTCATCATTTGATAAATGGTGCCTCAATTGTTCTTACGACATTGTTGGAGCACAGACTGAGGGTATGCAATATAATGCACAGTGGCCTTGTTTGCTTTGTCAACTAGTCAGCCAACTCCATCAGAGTTGAGCCACAAGTGGCACAGGGTTGAACATTGAACATTGAACTCCAATCTGTGTTTGTCCTTCCTGCTTAAGCTCCTATTCCTTGTTGCCAGTCAGAGGCTTCTATTTTGTCGGGAGTCTTTTGCTCGGGAAATGACAAGTAGTGTTGATTCTTTTCATGCTAGGATCTAAGTGCTTTCCAATATTGGGACTGGAACAGTCAAATCAGAGTGTTTTGGCCATGGCCTGACCATTCAAGCTCCAAGCCCTGATCCACAGCAACCGCACACTGCATGTAGCAGACTAGCAACCTGTGAAGCCTTAAATAGCAACAAGGTTGGATTTGGCAACACATCAGCTTTCTTTCTGCTCTTTATTCCACCATACCCTTTTCACAAGGCAGTATGACTGGCCAACATCTTCTTCAACTGCTTTTTACTGTAGTTTTGCTCTCTTTGGTCCCTGCTAGCATGCTGTCACACTGCACTGAAGTTAGAGTCTCACCAGAGCATCAGTGCAAGTGCCACACATCAATGTAAGTCCTTTCCTATCCTGGCTTCACTTTCACCAGTCATGTAGGATTAAACCCGCATCACATGCTCTGAGAACTGGATCTCTCATTGAAGATGTTGTTTACACCACCGTTGTGATGGGGACTGTGGTTCTACTGGATGCAGGGTAGTATTTGCAAGTAAAGTAGTGTTCGTCCTCTAGAGGGAATGAATTTTACAGCCTTAAGGTGAGACAAAGAACTAAAGTCTTGGGCTTGTGTAAAATCTCCTGTAGCTGTTAAAATGGTTAGTTGGTGAATGTGATACTTATAGGATGTTGGATAGGGCTCCAGAATTCCCAATAATATTGTTGCACTGCTGGTACACAGTGGGATTGTTCTGCTCACATAGGAAGCACTAGGTCACCCTTTAAGACCTCTATCCTTCACTGTATATGCTGATACATTCTGGGGCCTTCTTGAAAGATAGACAGCCAATTCTGTTCTACAGGTGGAGCTGTTAAAAAGCCTCTGTCGTGATGTGGGTTCATTTCATAAGCCCCCAAGGATGTGTGGGTTCATGGATTTTATATAAGGGACACTATCTGCTTTGAAGGCAAGCGAAAGAATGATGTCTGCAGGCCTCCAATGGCATTCCACTGTGCCGCGAATGGTTAAACATAGAAGGTGGATGCTTCAATAGGTTACGTGAAGGATGTGGATAGCTCTTTGGAGGCTCTGCACACTTCAAAACACACATATTGTCGATGGGTTTCGAAGCAGAGAATGGCTCTGGGTATTTGATTTGTTTCCACTCACTCATTTGGTGTCAAAGAATATTCTGTAACAAAGACTAGCACCGTACCAGAGCTCTTCTGGAGCTTTGCGGTATAAAATCTGTTGGTAGACAGTACCCCTCAGGATACAGAGGGGGCTGGAGAGTTGTGAAGTGCCTAAGGGACAACACTTCTGGGGTTTATTCTTGTTCAGAATGGAGGATGAATAAAGAAGAGAGCTCCTGGTGACCAGTGAAGTCTATAGATTGACAGGATCCTACTATTCCACTCTAGTCTAGGACTGTGGTGGAAAGCGGGGGAGTTTGGAGATGCTTTCTCCAGATACAGTGGGTGGTATTTGTACTGTTTCTAAAAGTCCACGTGATTTTCCCTCATTCCAACAACTCCATTCATCTTTCTGACAATCAGGACTAATTGCCCCTCTTTCCCCAGCATGAGTTTCCATTCCTGCCAAGTCCCCCCACCCTCCTAGTCATGCAGAATTGTCATATGAGCTCGCAGGATGAGTTCCTAGGGTCCAAAATGTCTGTACGAGGTCATGGAATGACTGTATGATCAGGCAGAACATGTATCTTGTGCGCAAAGTATCCCAACAAGCCAGTGGACTAAGTATTTGACCATCAGATTGGTCATAGAAGCCCATGGACTAAACATTTTGTGCATAAGGTAGCTGTGTGAGCTTGCGGATCAAGTTTGTGGAATGCAGGGTGGCCATACATGCCCACAGAATGAGTGTACTGGCAGGCAGAAGATGTTTCTCATAGGCAGAGTGACTCTATGAGCCAGTGGACTGTGTAATTCCTGGTCAGATGGGTCATAGAAGGTCACAGGCTGAGGCAGAGTGACCCTGCGAGCCAGCGGACAGTGTAATACCTGGTCAGACTGGTTTGACTTGGTCGTAGAGGGTCATGGACTGAGGCAGAGTGACTCTGGAGCTGGCAGACAGTGAAATTCCTGGTCAGACTTGGTTGTAGAAGGTTGCAGACTGAGTGTAGTGGGCATGGAATGACCGTATAGTGGTTCCTTGTTGAGCGGAGTGTCGTGGACTGAGTTTATTGAACACTGAATGACTATAGGACCTCGTGGAGTGAACTTTTGCTGTGGTGGATTGAGTGTTGTGTGTGGCGGACTAGGTCTAGTGGATGTGTAGTGTCAGCAAACTGAAGGTAGTACAGTGGGCTGAGTTGAGGTTGCTGGCTGGTGCCTCGTAATGGTGGGCAACCATAATACAGCCTTACACTGTGTATACCACAACCACAACCACTACAATGGAAATGACCACTTCTACTCAGCACAAATCAAGCATGACAACCTCTAAGGCCAATGTGCTGGTAGCTTCCACTGGTACTTCTATTGCAACTGTTTTGGTGGTCTCTACTACTACCAGTGGTTTCCAATCTGGCCTGAGCGATGACAGCCACATATCTGAGCATCCACAATATGGAACGTTCCAAGTGTGGAGCATCAGACTTGGTGTGGAACAATTCCTTGACAGAAGTAGAGAAACAGTGCACTCTGGTGCAGCCATGAAATCGAAATCTCTAAAATAGTGAGCTTGGAAAATGTGAGAGTGAGTCTGAGCGAACCCAAGAAACTCAACCAACTCAACACCAACCTAACTCAACTAAATCTCAAAAATCTCAAAATCTTATGCTGACACCCTAAAACAAGTCCTGGGAGGAAACTTAAAAAAGAGATGTGACCTGTAGGTTGTTTTGCTCAGGGGACAGTAGGGGAGGTTTACTTGCCTTTCAAGAAAGTGTGTACAATTCAAAGGAGTTTTGCGGGAGAGCAATCAAATCTTAAATGAGTGCACTCACATGCAAGAGTTTTTATAATTCTTTTTCTATCTTTTTCATCCAAAATCCAAGAAAGGTGGGTGGCTTTGAGACCAGACCTACAACTTTCCCAAGCTCTGCAGCTCCAAGGGTAGGTATGTGTATTTCAAACTGAGTGACCTAAGCCTACAGCTACTAAGGATGGCAAGTGTAGACTGACCTCAAGCTCAAAGCTACCAGGGAGAACAGCTACAAGCACATGACACTGGCTTTTTATATAATAAAAGAACCAAGCAAGACAGAACTTTGAGCTCCTGCTCCCAGGAGTTGAAATGCAACTGTGCCGCTTCTAATCTATGGTGTATTAGAGTGGACCCACAGATATCTATAGAGCACTAAAGTCTAAACCACTGGCTACAAATCTAAAGTGATGAGCACTTCTGCAGGGAGCAAGACTCTTTCTATAAATGCTTTGTCTGAGACACTCAAGTCAATCCTAATGTTATCGCTGTTCAAGCTCAACAATGATACACCAACCGACCATCTGAGCACAAGCAAACCTAAAAACAAGGTGAAGCGGCACAGGAGGAAGGAAGGATGTTTGTGTGTGCAAGGTGGTTCAGACAAAGCTCAGTGCTTGAGCTGAATGGGGTCAACAAAGGACCGAGAGTGACAAGGGACGAGAGCAAGAGTGAGGAAAATAGACTCAACAGCAGCGATGAGGGCTGAGAGCTAGGATGACAAGGGACAAACTTAGAGCAGGAGCATAACGAGGAACTGCAGGGCAATGATTTCGTCTTTTTTTTGTCTGTAGAACTACGTACATTTTATAACACAATGAACATAGCAATGAGTAAATAAAATAGTAAGCAAATAGATGCGAAACATATCGGATCTTCGAGTCTCTGGGAAGCAAGGCCTGAGTGCATGTATAGTAAAACTAAAAATGTCTAAATTGAATTGTAAAAGCTGTAGAAATGAGTAATGAAACTGGAGGAATGGAAAAATATGGTTAAGCTCAAGGCACGGGTGTATTTCTTGGAATGGAGAGCATCGGAGTTGTGTTGGAGCCAGTACTGCAGTCCTGGTCGGGGAAAGTGCTGGTGTTTGAAGTTGAACTTGGGTTGATCTGATAGCACAGCCATCTCAGTCAATCAGCCTGATCAATCTGATCACTTCGATTACACGGCTGGATCCAAACAATGCTTATCAACAAAGTTCTTTTTATTAAATCTGTCTCTAATCCAGCAGTGACTCAGAGCCCGATACTTTGGGGGTGAGGTCTACTGACTACACCTAGTGTTACACTATGCCTTTTATACAAATATACAAGATATACAGAGATAAGAGTTCTGGGGGACACATGGCCATTTCTTGGCATTCAGCAGGGAGATTCCTTAATCAGGCAGACCAGCCCCTCAAATAGTAGTCTCCCGGGGTTCTATCTGGTGCTAGTCTCCCTAGTCAGACCAAATGATCAGGATTGTTTTTTAAAAGAAAAAAAAAAAGCAAAAAGAACCTGATATATGGTCTGATTTTATTCGCGCTATGAAAGCCATAGGTCAGCCTTCTGGATTAGGCTATTCTGTAAAAGGGAATTTCTCACAACACCAAATGAAAAGTGAGGACTATAGCTTACCTATAGACCGAAATAATGGTCAGTGAGCTGGGAGGATGTCATATAGGTTCAGCCACTGAGTTACCCGTCCGAACAATGACATTTTGTGCCCCACAGTGTGCTCGCAGGTTACTCGCAGGATGTGCCAAGTGAGTGGCAGTGCCAGCATTCACATGGGTCATTTGTTCGAGGTTTATGCGTAACCACAAAGTGGAGGGTTGTACTGACTGACAAAGGCCCACAGATGATTTCATTTCTCCCTGGTACCTTCGACTCCATCCAGAACTGTTCCAGACGCCCTCCACGGCACATTGTGTGGTCATGCATGGCCAGTCACGTGCTCCGGAAGAGCAACCGATGGCTATCATAGCATCAGTAAGACTAGACTAATCTGGTGCATACATGTGCTTCCCTGGCTTTACTCAGCAAGTCAGGCATGCCAACACAGTATGAGCAATAATCATGCAATTTGAAGGTGCTGCAAAGGAACATCTGTAACCCATGCAATCATCTGATCTATCTTTGTCAGGGTTCTAGAACCGACCTGCAGATGCTGCACAGCCACAGACATCTGACCCACAGAACATACAAGTATCCCCTAGAACTTCAGTCAAGTCTTTTTGTCTCTACAGTTCTGTTGTTTTGTGGGGAACTGCCATAGTGTATAAATCTATATGAAGTTTGCTTAAGCAATGAGCATCTCAATGTAAATCACAGCTTAAGCATTGTTTTGATTAACAGACAACCCAAGGGCCTGCGGGGTGGCTTCCAGCCATGTTGAAACATGAACAGGTTCAAGTTCAACCAGAATTGACAAGAAATATATCCAAAAAGTGGCTCTCTTGAGATTCAGGCTCAAGACATCCTGCTACCAGAAATGAACAGCTACAGATGACTTAACCTCTACACTAGCAAGGACATAATACAACTTGGATCAGCCTGCTTACATCATCACATGCTGATCTCATCCTACCATTTATCTTGTTGAATGTAATAGTACCTAAGGCTGCGGACCATACCATATACAGCAATGGCCGTCAATTAGACAGTGGATTTTATGTCAACCTGTACTGTAACTCTGAACACCAGAGGCGCGACGGTATGGTTAAGGACCAAATACAGCCATAATACAGCCCAACGGTATATGGCTTGCCAAGCAGCCCATTTCTTACCCACTGGTCTTGAAATGATCTTTCTTAGTAGGTCTTTTGTTTGGAAGCACAGGTAACACTAATACTGGGGGGGAAAGGGCTGTAGACACAAGTTTCTGGATGGATTGATGTGGTGAGACTTTTGCTCACCTCCAAAAAATATTCACTCATGAATTTGTCAGTTCTGTTTCTTCCCTCCAAACCCAGTTCAGAATTCTGCAGTGGTAAGTAGAAATGACACTCACCTCTGCTGCACCTTGCAATGAAGTTGGGGGAGTCGTACTGGGATTCTGGGGACGATATGCCACCCGAATCAGTGAACCAAACACTGGTCAAGTCTCTGACCAACATCGACCCATTGTGAGGCCTCCTCCATTGCCTTTTTCATCCCAAGAACTCAGATTTGAATACCCTGAGATGTATGGCCGTATAATACAGCCAAATGGCCATAATTTCTACAGCAAATACAGTGCATGGTATGTGGTAACCTGTACTGTAAGACACAGCAGAAAATTGCTGACAGTATGGTACGGGGACCGATTTACAGAATCCATATAACCATCCTGTATGGGTACAGTGTGCAGCCCTAATAGTACCTTAGATGGAAGCCAAAGCCACCCAAAGCTTTCAGCCCAAGCCAAGGCCAGAAAGTAGTCTTTCTAAATGCTGGTATATCAATAACAAATGCTTAATCAAACATGAAAGTATTGGGTATTTGGGAGTTGTTTAACTGTGATTGATCTGAGGACGGCAGTGAAATTTTACCAAGTCCACTTGCCTTGTGTTGAGTGGATAATCAATATTGAGTCTTAGAGGATCAGAAATCTCTTCTTCTTAAGTCTATCTGGCCCAGTTAGTGATACTCATGGAGTTTCAGTTATAAATTTGCAGATGCACTTTGATTTAATCCCTGACTCTGCCTTCTTTTTGTGAGGAACTTCCTAAATTGGCATTAAACACTGTTTGATCAAACATCCATAATTCACAGATTAAACAATTAAACAGCAGTTCACGTGGATTGTTTAAACAAGTTGAATGGTATGAAACACCTCTCCCTATATGTCCTCATCCTAGCACCTGTACCTACAGTCACTGTTCAACAGATCAGTGTTTAAGTTGTGATTCATGTTGAGATGCCCATTGCTTAAGCAAACTTAATAGGGTTACTAGGTGATGTCAGGCAAGATTCAAAAACTCGAAGGTATTACTCCTGAATCAAAATTGTGCCGTTTGACGGAAATCAGAAGCCCTAGGGAGACCTTGAACCGATGAACAAGATTCCGCTACCTCCACTTGGGCATCTAGTGAGCATGGCATCCAAGCAAGGAGAGCAGTGCCATGATGTTTAAGAATCAAGAAATAAATGGTAATTAGCATGGTCAAGATTTGTAAGGACCGAAAGTGAGAGGAGATGGCCTCTGAAATGTGTAGATACCCTGTAGACACCATAGACATCCAATGACATGATTTCAGGGTTATTTTTCAGAAATCCCACGTCCAAAGTGGTGTCTCCATAAAGGCTTAGAAAATCTAACATACCATCTTAGCATACGTTGGCGCATCCTCTCCTCTCCCAGAGGTCGTGAACTTTGCAAGGTGATCTGTTCCATGGCTGAGGATTGCCTTTCTGCAGGCTTCTGCACACGAGGTGGCCTATGAAGAAGAGGGAAAGGGCAGTCTTGCAGTTTGTTTAAAAGGGTCGGTAATCCATCAGATTTAGAGTAGAGTAAATGAATATATGAGCGCAGAATCAATCTGTGGGTATCGTGATGGAGGCATCGTGTGAGAGAGTAACGGTAGGGCATGGAACGAGTCGACTCACGAGTGACTCGGATCCGTAGCCACAGGTACCCGAAAACAGCTGAACTCAGATCCACGGGTAAAAAACTCGCGGGTCAATGAGCTACTCGCGAGTTTTAAAAACCCCGCAGGCACTTGTGAGTACCTGCAGAATTCCTGTCTATATTAGTGTTTACAGCCTACAAATCATTGGTTTATGTGATGTAGGCTGCCCTAATGCAATTTTCAGCAGTCCCCAGGTCCATAACTTGATGTATGAAGATTTCTGGTCCACTCGTGGCCCTATCGGTGTCCCAAAAATGGGCCAAAAACCCGCAGTTTGAACAAGAAACCTCCAAAATCGATAGTCAGATCCGTGAAATACCCGCAGGCACGAGTACCCGACTCGCGAGTAAGGAAACTCGCGGGTTTTCCCACGGTTCAACCCCCGGTTACTCGCGGGTGACCCGGACTCGTTCCATGCCTTAAGTAACAGTAGATGGTGGAAATAGACAGGAGCGAGAGTGGTCGTGAATTGATGTTGTCGTGGGGTTTGTAAGCCGAGGTGCGCACTTCCGTCGTTTCGTAGTTCACTGATGGGGATGTCGATGACACTGAGGTAGGGCGCTAGCCCGCACTGGCTCGCACAGATGAGCGTAGAAGATGGAATCTGCCTCACTAAGCGCCGTGCGCGTATTTACTGACTAAACAATGAAGTAAGCAAAAATAAAATTAGATCTATGCTAAAGCCGGGGTGTGGTTAGATTTCCACATCCCGGCCATACGACTCTACCACACCGACATGCTGGTTGCAGCACAAACGTGGCGTACGTTATTTGGCTGCGGAAGAGCCAGCAAACAACCGCATTTTTAATTTCCTTTTTGTTCCGGTTTTGATGTGCCTGATGATGCCACGAGCCGAGTTCCGATAAAGAGAGCCACTACGGGTATAAACATTCATTATGTAGAGAAAATATTGCCTTGGAAGGAAAATGCATCAGTCGGACAATATGCCCATTTTACCCTCATAAATTACAAGGGGTCGGTTTATCCCTTCAATAATTGCGAGAATCAGCTTGCCCACCCGTCATTATACCTCGCCTTGGTTCAATGATCATCAGCACCCGGCCAGCCCCACCTCACTGTTCGAACAACTCCGCCTTGCCACGTCGATACCCGCAACTGAGCAGTAAGCGAAACTGTTGACCTCAGGGTCCCAATAAACCCGAGACCAGCTGACTGTATGGCTGCATCGATGAGTACGGGGTACCTGCACGGGAATCAATGAGTAACGATAGTACATAACAAGAAACCAAAATTCTACCATTCTCCGTATAGCTCAACTGTCCTTGAATGGTCTGGGCTGGCCCATCCGACTTCATGGACGGCCTCCCACCAGGTGGTATTTTTTTCATCGCTGGTCATAATGACGTGGTCAATGGTGATCCCCTTGCTTGACCAGATCTCTTCCTTCACCTCCTCCACCCGCCGCGAAATGACGGACAGCGGGGCGTAACAGTCTTCTAGTGTCACGTCTTTACACTGGGAGCTAAAGTCTCCATGCCGGACATGTATAGCAATGTACTAGAAATATGATCGATATAGCAGAGTGCGACGTGAAGTGCAGAGGAACATACAGGGGGTATTGATTCAGTAGAATCAATGCCAAAAGCTTGCCGAATGTAGCTGTCGGCCACTTCTTGGACCTTGGGTGCCCAATGCATATGCCGCCCCACGAATCGCCAAGCCGGGGAGACATCGTGCTCAAGTTCAAAGGCCTGAAATAATTCTCAGTGGGGAAATAGAGGGGAGCGTAAAGACGAACGTAGTGAACGCTGACGAAGTATAAATTATCGTAGCAGAGAAGATGCTCGTCGGGGGGTAGAGACAACTTGTGGATCGGTGATATTGAAGGGGTCTTCGGTACACTAGCTAGCGTGTCGGGAAAGGACAGAGAGGCTAATGACCAGAATGAGGCGTGATAATCCCCTTTGTCAGGAAATAGTTTCATCCAACTCGGGGGCATGGTATACGATACGTCTTCAAAATAATTGTGAGATTTAAAACTAAGCAGTCCTCCAAATATACGGACCGAGTTTTAGATGACGAGGAGGAGGCAATGCCTTGTCTTTGGTTTGCACAGCTTTCCGTACATTCCAGCATCCTAAATTGTCAACTGAATCGCTCTGGGGATCCTAGTAAAAAAGCTTGAGTTTTTCGGTCGTAGAGAACCATTGTATCTTACTTTGACCTGCCGCCATTCAAGGATAGGGCCCAGCTCCTTTTGAAGCCTTGGAACGTCGAAAACTTCTCCGAAGCTGATGACTGGTGCATTATGACCCACATGTAAAGGGGTAAAGTCAGAAATTATCGGAACTCGTTCGGTAATTAAGGCGAGATATATGAGATTCATCTGACATGTGCGTAGAGTGAAGCGCTTGAGAACTTGAATGAAATATTGAGACCTACAAATTCTATGACCTGATTGTCTACATAATGTTATTGTCTCAAGATGTGACTGTAACCAGTTCACTCACTTAAGCCAGATGACGGCCAGGTTGTGATATATTCCACTTCCGGTCGCAAGTTATCTGCTCTTTGCGATAAACGATCGCTTCTCCTGATCCAACGAGCGCAGAATGTGCTCACCTTTAAACTCGGAGGTCGGTGGTCCATTCAAGAGGGGAGTTCCATCCAGGAACACCCAGTTCGGAACAGAGCCATTGGCGGCAGCACTCGGTGTTAGTTCATGGACCATGACATCTACGACCCGTTGCTCCTCGAGCAAGAACGGCCGCACGTCGCGCCATGATAGCCATAGACCAAAACCAATGGAGCATCCCACAAAGCCGCAGACCAAGGCAATCAGAAAGCGACCAGTAGACAGCACCGGAAACTTGTCGAGTATTTTGTTGCCTCGGTCACTGGGCCCAGAGAGTCGTCTGCCTTAGCTTGGAAATGAGCAAACATCGTAGATAAGTGATGTCCGCTATACCTCCTTTCCAGAGATGGGCCTTGTGCCTGCAATGATTCTTGCGGTGATGAGTTGTGAAAGCTGGTGCCTGGGTATCATATGATCATTTGGCCAACTCTTCCAAGTCTTTCTCACGATCCTACCCGGGTACTTCGGAACCTCACTCCAATCCCTGGAAAAACTCCGATTCTTTCATTGCTCAAAGAGCTGCACTTCCACCAATGCCATGCACAATCGGATGACGCAGTGGTCAATTTCGTCAAAGCGCGGATGGAGTGTGCCGGAAATCGCCTCGAACACATATGCCAATGGTCATCCGGTATCAAGGATCATGAATCTCGGGAACCGGATACATAATTCTCATATCTACAGGAAAGTAAAAAAAGCAATGATACGTCGATAATATCAGGCGGTTTTGTCGCCGAAAAGCTTGAACAGCTCAACACTGATCAAATCGCATGCAGGATTGTTCTCCTCGAACATGTGTTTCTCTGGTGGATGGGCCCACACATTGTTCTGGTTGACGGACAACGCCTGCCCGTTCAGAGTGCTGCTTCCGAGAAGCGACTGGCACCATCTCAGCGGACATATATGCGATTTATAATTGGCACCGCACCTTGAATTGGTCGATGACGAGCTCCATGGGGGATAGTAGCCCGTGCTTGCGGAAGGGAACAAAAAGGACTTCGGGGGCAATCATGGTTTCTATCGCGGGTGAGTAAATTGTCTGGAGCAAGGAGTGTGGATCTCACCAACTAAATTGGGCGAGACTAGAATACAGATCAATTACAATGGACCCGTCGTGCACGGCATAAACACTGACCAGCGTTCACGGTGATGTTCTTGTCCGCATAGTATTGCGCCGCGGAGCGCATGAAATTTATGATGCCCGCCTTGGACGCAGCGTACAGGGGCATGGCCCGCGACGGATAGTATCCAAAGACCGACGCCGTCAAAATCAACTTGCCCCGGAATCCCGAAGGGCCGATCTCCTGGCGCTCGAAAGTCTGTAGTGCCAGAGCTGCGGTGTACAGCTGACCAGTCAGGTTGATATTCGCCGTGGTGAGATCGGGCTTGACCAAGGGTCTAGATGCGGCAGTTTCTGCATCGAACGGGGGCAGCCATGGGTGCTCCGCGATCCCGGCATTGGCAAAAACTACAGGGTGTTCGAAGCCTTTGCAGTATATGATGCGAGTGTACGTACCGTAGTCGATCCGTTTGAAGGTATTCATGGCTTCTTGAAAAGCGACCAACTGCTTTTCCCAGACCGTGGTATCTGACTTGACAGAGATTGCAACACTTTTCTCAGGAAGTTAAACGATGGGATGGTATACGTTCAGTGAAACAGCACTCACACGCTGCCGGCCTTTCCGTTCAGTTCCGAAGCGAATTTAGCAGCAGCCTCGCTATTGAGATCAGCGATAACGACTCGTCCGCTGCAAGGATACGCATCAGCAGGAGCACCGAAATAATTGCGTCCGCCGCGCACCCTTGGTCGACAAGCATATTTGCAAGAGCACGCCCGATGCCTTGTGATAGTATGACATGACGCTCAACAGACAGATTCGGAGCCGCGCTTACCGGATGCAGCACCCGTGATGTACGAAACTTCGCCCTGGGAGATTGCCGCCGCCGACATAGGTGCTCAAGGTTTGCAAGGATAGAACGAGGGAGAGGATAAGCCGAGTCGTCGTACGGCAGGTCCCGGCTTCCTGGATTCTATTCGCGTCAGACGACCGAATGACAGTGAGTATGTAAGTGTGGGACCATAGGAGTTTGGTGCTCCGGAAAGAATACTCGTCATCCGATTCATAGTGTTGAAGGTTCTACTGCAGATCTAGGTCGTCTTTAGTGTGACAGCTGTAAGGTTCGGACGGTCAAACGGCGCCGTGCGCAGATGCTGCGGCGGGGCGACCCTGGTGGTATGTGGTAGGCCCCGGAAAGCTCCACCAAAGCCTTGTCCGGGCAAAAACCAAGATTTTAGCCTCAAAAACCCCACGTTTTTGGCGAGTTTTGGACCTGAAAAACCCCAAGTGGTCATCACGTGGTCACGCGTCGCCTGTGTGACTCGCCCAAAAATGTCACAAAATAATGTCTGTCAATCAAAACCTGGCCGCTCTGGGCCCAGAATTTGGGAAGAATTCCTGGGGAAATTCCCTCAAAAACCCCAACTCTGGACAAGGCTTGCCCATTTTTGGCCTCAAAAACCCCAACTTCGGACACCATTTTTCGGCCTCAAAAACCCCAAAATCCGGACAAGGCTTTGGTGGAGCTTCCCGGGGCCTTATGTGGTATCTGTTGAAGCCCCTCGAGGGCTCAGATCAGGACAAGTTGAAGGGTAATCCATAGAGAATCCCTTGGAGAATCCTAGCGCCTCTATGCAGCCATAAGTGTCCAGTTTCGGCGCCTTAACACAAACGAAAAGAGGCAGCCGGACTGACAACTCCGACAACCCTTTTTGGGAATCTTTAACAGTTTGCTTGCCGGTGTTTGTATAAGCTTGTACAAGCTCGAGCAAGCGCTTGCCGACCTCGAAAACACCAAAAGAGATGTAGGTAGTACGGGCCCCGGCTGTTTCTTAACAGGACCGCGCCGGAATATACCTACCTACCTCCAAGAAGAGTTTTTTTTTGAGATATAATTTTTTCACGCAGAAAAAAGACGTCCCAGATCAAAAGTGTTTTGTCATGTTGCTGATGGGGAGGAAATAGACAGACAACGCTTGCATTCAACCTACATTCAATACCGTGACTCCAACATTCGACAGCCTCAATTGATGGTGGAATGCAAGTACTCTGGGATTTCCCTATTGGGAGTGTATCCCAGGATACTTATCACAGATGACTCAGTCGAATGTACGACACCATTCCCAGTTCCACTGACCGGATTCCCGACCCGGGCGGCAAAGAACGGACCTTCCTATGCCTGTATCGCCAAGAATTATCCTTGTCCAGATTCCTGTCTGATGCTTCCCGAAATCTCGGCGAAGGCATACTATATACGATCGTGCGACTCGTTCTGCCGGCATTACTCCAAATCGTAATGCTGTCTGCTCCACTGCGCATCATAGTCCCCCGCGTGTGCTTCTACGGTTCCTCCCACAAAGCAAATGGCAGACGACGCAATCGTTGCTGAGTTCCACAATGTAATCAGCTCAGCGCAGGTGCGTGCGACTGCCCAGCGTATCGAGAGGCACTGATGTCAGCGCAGACATACATCGCGTGTATGGCAGTCGCTGAATGTATTGTCGCAGAGACTCAAAAGCTTTCGCCTTAGGTACGACGTCTATCCTAGTGTGGGACTGGCTGTCTTGCCTTCCACAAGAGGTTCGTGTGTCTTCCCCGCTCGCCGTTTGTCTGTTATGTACTAAAACCACGAAAAAAACACTAGTGGAAATACATCTGGAAGGCGAAGCGACCCTGGGGCCCGATCAAAATTCTATATTTCCTGGTGCGATACTATACATTGATGGTACTCGTCGGTCAGTGCAGTCATCGTCCAAACTTGCGCTTTCTAAGATTTTGACTTGACCTGGACTCAGTCACCGATGTCTGTACGTATCGGGCACGTTCTATAGCTGGCCGAGAACCCGTCACTGACTCTGCGCAGGGTTCTTCGCAAATTGGTCCGAGTCGTGAGTGCTTCGCCTGCTTAAGTCCGCATCTGACAAACGTGTCCAGATCATGCGCCAAACACGTTCGGATTCTGCCTGGTGTGGCCGTATTGATAGATCTTTCTGTCGAGCTAGGTGCGATCGACCTAGGATATTCTATTTCAGAATTCATTCTAAGCTGACGTTGGGGCGACATCCAGTCCTCGCTCTGCGGTAGGCATAATCCCATCTCCTACACACACATAATTCTCGCATGTTTTCAAATGACCAGTGTCTACGCGCTCTACGGGTGCGACCGGACCATCGGTATCTTTCTGATTGTGTTCTCCGCTGGCTTCCTGGGAGTCATGATTGCCGTCCCGATCCTTGCGTTCGATTGTGAGACTCCTATTTCTCCTTTTTTTGCCTACTGATCTTGTTATTATCTAGACACACGGCTTCCCTCCTGGCCTGGTCCGTGCATCGGTATGATAATCTATTATGTTCGGACATATCACGTTTTGAAGTTTGAGATTCTTTTCAGTTACTGGAAAACCATCTATCGCCGGGCCGAAGTTCATCGTCGCATTTTACGCTGCACCAATGTGAGGGACCGTTCCTCCGCCCAATCTAATACTCTTACCACCGTCGATGACCGGCAGGACCTTCGACATTGTCATGACTGCTATGACGGTCTACAAAGCACTGCGCCGGCAGCCGTACGGCGGCTCCTCACTAGTGAACCGCATCGTGCGCGATGGCCTGTTGTACTTCTTCGCCATCTCGTCGTTGAACCTGTAGGTTCCGTCACCTCACTGGTTGATCGTCTGGACTTTGACTGACGATGTGGTTTGCGCGCAGTCTCAATGTGATTTTCTTCGTGTGCGCCACATCCTCGATACTAGGTTTCATCCGCTGAACTCCTGTACCTCTGGCTAGTCAAAGCAACACACTGATCCAGGCGATAAACGCCCCCATGAGTATCCAGCTTTCCAGCGTCCTTTGCTGCCGCCTGTACGCGTGCACATCCTTCCTTCCGTCATCTATAAATCCGACCCTCCACACAGCATCCTGAACCTCCGCGCCAGAAACGACACGAAGCCTTGCATCCGCAAGTTTAGCAACACCCGTGGGAGATGGGTGACGGAGATCATGACCGAGGACTTCCAAACGCACGACAGCGTGCATTTCTCGCCGCGGTCCCGAGACGCGCAGGCTGCATCAGAAGTTCACAGCGGTGGGGAAGTTGGAGAGCCCGATTCTCCAGCTCCGGACGGTATGTCGTGCTTAGTTGTTGTTATGCTGTCGCCTACCCCGCTTACTCAGTGGAATAGGAATCGTTGTCCATTTCGAGCAGATGTGCAATCATGATGACGCGTGGAAGGCTGGGAATTCGGAGGAGATTCAAGCGTGACGTGGACGTGGTCGTGCATGTGGAGTAGGCAGCAGTGGGGGTACTTCATCTGAGTAGTAATAAAAAGTCCGACCTAATTGTTGTACTATCTCCCTGGTAGTATTCTTACGGTAGGACATAGGCTTATGTGTTTATGATAACTCACACACGCTGTACTGAAAATAATTCGAAAAAATGCAAACGATAATCTAGTCAGTTAGGTACCGGAACGAAAAGCCCACACAAAGTTGGAGTACTGGCCCATGGTCAGGGTTCCGATGAGTGAGCCGAGCGAGCTTCAGATGCCTAGAAAGTGCGTCGATTGAACCGGTTCTGATTCTCCTAAACATGCGAGGCACGAGAATCAAGTTGTAATGTCTGTCTACGAGAGACTAATTCTCTTATTCGCAGTACTCCACCAATTAGTTCAGCGGCCCAACCAAGTGCTTCAATTAAAAATAATTGCAGGGCTGAAACACAGTGAAGTTTCCCGCGAACTCCCACTGCCTCGGATAAGGGGCTGAGCTATATATTTAGGCTAAATCAAGGCGCCCCCGGACGGATTTGGGCCACCTTCCTTCCCAGCGGCTTGCATGCACAATCCGCAGCAGAGAATCCTGACAACATGCATGCGCGGCTATTTGAAGGTACAGTGTGTGTTCTCAGCACTCGGTGGGGCAGTAAATTCTGGTAACGGCCACTTGCGATGTATCTCCATCGAAATTGACCGAACCCCGCGGTTTATTTGCAACAACTGCGTTGTCGTGGTAATCAAATGGGGATATCGTTGGACGCAATAGGGGAAGTCAAGGCTAGCGATTCGGGGCCGATTCACGGATCGATTCTGGCACTCGATTCAGGTGCCAAGAATCGACCAGAATCGATATTCCGACTCTGGAGTCGGAACAGCGACAGAATCGTCGATTCTGATTCTGATGAACATTTGATGCAATCGATCTTCCCAGAATCGAAATGAGAATCAAGGCAAGAATCAACATAGAATCGGGCCGGTCAAAGTTGATTCGATTCTACGATGATTCTGGAAAACGAATCGAAGCTGAATTGACAACAGAATCGACCCAATCGGCCCCGAATCGCTAGCTTTGACTTCTAATGGCAGTGACGCAGTGCCACGTGATCGCGTATCATTCTTGCTGCAACCTCAGCCTGCTCCCAGCCACACACAGTTAGATACCTCTGGAATCTGTGTCCTTCTCGTTCAGGGGCGCACAACATCCGCAAAGTCGGGAAGAGACGGTTGATCCATCTTCACCGAGACAAGCACTTCCAGGATCCTCAAGAGCTTCCATATCCATGATTCAGCATGCAAGGTGTCTGTGCCACAGAACACATCTACAGCGCTCCGGCTGCCATTATGGCACTAGTACTTCCACACCCAGTTCCCAATCAGGCCTTGGTCGTTGCCGCGGTGTCCCATTTGAACTATATGGTAGTGAACGTGTCGAACTGACTAGGAGAGCTTCAAGGCTTGCAGGGGACTTGGAATGGAATCAGATGCTTGCTGGCAGATCTGGCTGTAATGTCGAGTCCGAGGGTGATGAATCAGGCCTCTGGACGAAAGATATCAGCGGCAAACGCCGAACAGCACGAGGTGCTGCATTGTTCACGCGACATCGACAGAGGAAACCATCTTGGGCATCACTCAGTGCTGATCCACGGCACTTAATCCGTCCGCGTCGTGGCGGGGGCTCGCGATCAAAGGAGGGCTATTTTTGTATGTCCTCTATCTCGTCTCCCATAAAGGCCCGATATCGGCTGTCTGGAACACCTCCACTCACGACACGACACCCATGGGCTCCTGCTTCTCATTTCTATCCGCAAAGCTCAGCAAAGTGGAGGCTCCTCCGATTTCGAACGGCAAGAACGAGCCTGAGATGATGTCTGTGCTGCAGCCCCTCGCGCGCTCAGCCAAGTTCGTCGGCAAGCGCCCGTCACTGTTCTCCGCGTACGCGCGCGCGGCGAACCGCTACGGTTTCCAGACGACGCGTTTCGCGCCGTTCCAGAAGAATGACAAGATGGTCGTGCACGTCAATGCGAAGGGCGAGAGCGGCGACGTGCCCGCGCAGAGCGTGCAGAATGGTATGTGTGCTTCCCGTCGCATGTTGAGAGGACCCACTGATGGATTTGGTTCTGTGCAGAGTAAGCATTGAGTTCTGCCCCTGATGATGCGAGGCTTATCTGTGCAGCGCCGAGTACATCGTCCCGGTGAAGGTACGTCCGCCGTAAACGTCCATGTCTCAAGCTAATTGACACTTGAGATCGGTACGCCCGGCGTGACGCTCAACCTCGATTTCGACACCGGCTCGTCCGACCTCTGGGTCTGGAGGTGTGTGTTGTGTCACCGAAGTCAACATAATAATAATCCTCGCAGCTCGGAGCTCACGCGCGTGTCCAAGACTGGCCACACCATCTACGACCCGCGCAAGTCCAAGACCTCGAAGAAGCAAGCCAAGTCGACATGGTGTGTGATGCACGTTCCCCGTGGATATCGAAACTCACCCCTTTCCCTCCCAGGAACATATCGTATGGCGACGGCTCCTCTGCGTCTGGGGACGTCTATATGGACAGTGCGTCACGTCGCTGCCCGTTCACTCCTCCATCCATTTAACTTCTTGATTTAATTTAATCACTTCCCAGCCGTAACCGTCGGCAACACAACCATCCCCTCCCAAGCCGTCGAGCTCGCGCGCACCCTTTCCGCGCAATTCGCGTCCGGCGAGGGCTCCGACGGCCTCCTCGGGCTCGCGTGGCCCGCCCTCAACACCGTGTCGCCTGCCCCTGCGAAGACGCCCGTGGAGAACATGATCGAGCAGAAGCTGATTGCGCAGCCGCTGTTCACGGTGAAGCTCGACCGGGGAGACAACGCAGGGTTCTATAGCTTTGGGGAGGTGCGCATTCTTCCCCGTCGTATACATACATACTGACGATTCGCCTGCAGATCGACACGACGGTGACGAGTAACCCGATCACGTATACGCCCGTCGACAAGTAGGCGCCGCCTTTTCAGACTCCTGATAGCGCTCACTCGCTCGCAGCTCGCAGGGCTTCTGGATGGTCCCCTCCACATCATACGTGCTCAACGGCAAGACCATCGAGTGCGCTGGCAACACCGCGATTCTCGATACCGGTAGTGCGTCTCGGCTCCTTCTTTTCCCCTCCCATCCTCCCCTCTTCCCCCATTTCCATCCTCTACAATGCCACCAAAAACTAACCCCCCGCCGCCCAGCAACCCTCGCGCTCATCTCCGACGACGCCGTGTCGCAGATCTACGGCGCGATCAAGGGCGCCAAGTTCGACGCGAACCAGGGCGGGTGGATGTACCCCGCCGGTGCGGCGTTGCCGACGCTAGCGTTCGCGGTGGGGGAGACGATGTACACTGTGCGTGCGCCGTGTGCTGTTCGGCTGCCTGATCTGAATGCTGATGTAGCTGAGCGCGGCGGACTTTCCGTACGGCGAGGCGGCGGATGGGTACGTGTTCGGCGGGGTGCAGTCCCGCGGGACGAATCCGTTTGACGTGTGTCTCGGCTTGTCTTATTAATCCTTCCAAGCGTTGCTGACGGTCAGGGACACGTATGTAGATCCTGGGCGACATATTCCTCAAGAGCGTGTAGTGCGTCTTGCGTCCCCGCTTCCTTCTGCTGCAGGCATACTGATACGCCCCAAAGCGTCGTGTTCAACCAGGGCGAGGCGACGGTTGGGCTCGCGCAGCGGGATGACTGATTGGTTTGGTTTGGTTCTGGGTTGAACGAACGGACTCTGGATTGACATTGTTATGTTGAACGGTACAGCTCTGGAATATACCCAACCGGCTGCAGTGCTGATTGTATGTCCATTCTCGATGAATAAGAGTGGAAAGGTTGATGAGGACACCCGTGACGCCCTGGTGGAATGTAGGTAGGTAGGATGAAGACAGCTGGACTGATTTTTGGGGATGAATTCGAAGAATTTTTGGGGACGAATAAGTCGGCACCTATTGCGCCAAACTCTGGGTCGTAAGGGAAACCAATGGCTAACATATATGCTGGTCAAATGCTGTCCTTTGCAGCCGCGGAACTTTGGTGGGGGGCCATTTTTTTCTCTGTTTTGGTCAAATTTAATTGGTCTGTATATATACCACGAAATGCGTGCTCTCTTTGCCTGAGAGTTCGAGCTTGAAAATCTGAAGTGCTTAGCGTTCGCAGAATTTCAATTGAGCCTTTTCGGCCTGCGTTTCATATATCACCTATGACAAAGGAACAGAGAAGCATGGAGTACTGGAGTGCGGATTTTTGACTATGACTCGGAAAGTCCCATATCTCGAAACCATCTTACTTCTATCTCAATCCCATCTCATATGCGGTTGGTGCACTGAGATTCGCCGCTCTGCGGGGCATGCGCTTGCACACCCGAATCGCATGTTAAACTTCGAACTGACAGGACCAGCATGCGCGACGGCGGCTGGCTGCACTGCTTCCGAGCAACAGAGGAAATTAACCTGATTCAATTAGTACGCTGTGAGTCGGACCAAAGTCGGACTATTACGAGATACCATAAGATCACGAAAAGTGGGAGAATTATTGACACGCTTGCAGACCCATGCAGAGCCCGCATTCCACTCCAAAGTGCGCAAAGTCGAGTCATAAGCCTGGTGTTCCGAAACCTAGGTATATACAGGGGAAGAGATATCACCCATTTTCTGACTTAGTCTGTGACACACCAGTGCAGTTTAAATTTATAATGATTTTATTGACACAACTAGCTCCTCGCGAGGAAACAGAACGACATTCACAATCATCGATAATCATCTTCATCCCACTCTAAGTCGTACTGCTGTCGCAGTGGCAGTGCCGCGCTGTCGGCCATGCCGGAACCACGAGGACTCGAGTCACTCAACCATTTGGTCTTAGTGCAGTTTGAGGCAGTGTTGAACTCAAGTTCCACAAAGCCCGAAGTCCTAAAGCCCATCCCCGAAGTCCTAATAAGAAGCGTAATTGAAATCAGGGCTTCGGGTTGATGATTTCAAACTTAGAGCGCGGGAAACTCCGTCGGAGTTCCAAACACTGCTTGTTTCCTACCAGCTCCCTTCCCGCCCCCCCCCCCTCTCCCCCTCTCTCCATTGTCATCCACCTAGCCTCTTGCTTCGTTTCGTTCAATTCGACATATACTGTACATTTTGGCCCGGGCGATATATTTTTCTCGATTTTATGGCGGAAGTCGAAGATCAATTAGAATGACAAATACAGTTCTGGTTTCAAGAGGAGGTCGGATCTGTAAATCATACACGATGTACATCGGTGGGTCCCCACCCGTCCCACTGTCTGGGGTCTTGCCCCAACTTTTCTCATGTTTGCTCATATCTTTTCTTAGACTGGGCGGAATTTTGAGATTTTTGGATCATTCGATAGCTACAGGTTGCGCTATGTTAATTCCAAAAAAAAAAATGTGTGTCCGGAAAGAAAAGATATGTAGGATTCGAGCTCAATGATCTGATCATTCCGCAAACGGAAGTGATAACTTGATCACGTTTCTCATCCACCCATCCTTCATTTTTGCAACTCTTGCCTTCATGACAGACAGTAGAGTTCCAATAGCACCATTTAATGTGAAAAATTCTCAGTGTACTACACACAGGTAATCTATAGGCTTCTGGTGTGAAGACCAATTATTTTTCAAGGCGAGGACCCCGTAACCTCCTACTTCCCAACAGGGCAACACAGGGGCAACACGTGTTTGGGATTACAGTTCCGAACTCTCCGCGCTATGGACGAGGGTGTCGAAATAAAGACGAAAACGATAACCGAGGGACGTGATGGATCTCAGCTACCCGTTTTCGCGTCCACACCGGATTCATGTCCCTTGTAAATCAGGGTTTCCTCATCTGATAAGCCAAATTAACTGCATATACGCGTAGGGTGTTCATCAGCGTGTCCAGATATCTACTCTTGGAGTCTTGCTGTGATTGGCAAGGCTTCCAGCACAACATGAGACAAGATGAATACTTATCGCTTTCCTCGTCCTTGTCTTCCCCCTCGGTTATCAGCTTACAGCCCGCCAGATTTGCGGTCAGCCATCCAGGCAAAGCGCGGTTCCAAAAGTGAGCCCTTTGATTTCCCATTCCTATAACACTGATAA